>OY992876.1:524084080-524251580 GCA_963921405.1 Cepaea hortensis
CATCTACCCTCCCCCCCCCCCACACACACCCCAACCACCCAGCCAAGCACACATCCCCCATCCTCGCATACATCCTTCAATCACCTGCATATCCCACACCTCCCCCCCACACAAAACTCCACCCACACACACATCCCCCACATACATTCCCCATACACATCCCCACCCACACATCTCCCCACCCACTCACACATCCTCACCACCCACACATACATCCTCCACCCACTCACATTTACCCCATCCACACTCACACACTCCCACCCACACAGACATATCCCATTCACAGACACCCTCACACCCATCCCCCAACCCACACAATCTCCTACACACCCATTCACCCACCCAAACACACTCCCTATCCACACCCCCTCCCAACCCACCAACACCCACATACTCCCAACTATCCTCTAAAATATCCCCGCCACACACACACATATCCCTCACACACACATACATCCACAACCAACTTCACATCCCTTCACACATCCACACATCATCCATTAACCCATACACATCCCCCACACACAACCCCTCCACACATACATTTCCCACACCCCCACACACACACATATCCCTCACATACACACCCATACACACATCCTCACATCTAGACACATACATGATGCCTCACATGATCACTGAAACTAATAAGAACAAACTCCCACACTTTACACACAATTGAGACACTGACGATTGTCGTGAGAATTCTCGCAATTGCAAGAAGTGGAGAAAAAATTGTACATATACATTATGTAGCGTAAAAATTAGTGATGCAATTCAACTCTCTCTTTTTTCTCTGTCTCCTTCTCTCTCTGTCTCCTTCTCTCTCTCTCTCTCTCTCTCTCTCTCTCTCTCTCTCTCTCTCTCTCTCTCTCTCTCTCTCTCTCTCTCTCACTCACATCACAGTAATGTTATATTATACATGATAAAATCAAGTGGCATACAAAATGATAAGATGAGAATAAACAATAAAAAAACAAGCAAACAAAAATATGGAATGGCATGTTACAGGACAATCAAGTGGCATACAAAACGATACCTCGTAATATGAAAGATGAGAATACATAAAACATATGCAATAGCATGTTACATGACATGCATGGACTCAACTCTCTCTTTTTACATACACACACTCTCACACTCATTCACTCTCTCTCTCACTCACACTCGCTAACTCTCTCACTTACTTTACAGTAATTTACATGAATTCATTTTATGCTTGTTAATATCAAGTGCATCAAAATGATAATATGAAAAAAATGAGAATACACAAAACATATGGAACAGCATGTTAGATGACATGCGTGCGCTCAACTCTCTCTCTCTCTCTTCTCTCTCACACACATGTACATACACACCCCACACACAACATACACACACAAATACACACATATACCCATGCATATACACACACCTACACACATCCATATACTTACTCACACGTACTCACATAACACCCGAATATACACTCCCTCGCATACACTGCATGCATGCACACTTACACATACAAAGATATACAATACATACATGAGCACACACACACAGACTCATCCATACACACATACACACACGCACATGCATATAAACGCATATAAACACATGAACGCACACCTTAACACACGTACATACATACACACAGAGGCACACACAGATACACACATGTACACACACATGTACACCCATCCAGACATAACACACACATACATCACACTTTTTCATGCACTCTCTCATTCACCCACGCTCTCTCTTTTACACACTCACTCGCTCTCACACTCACTTATTCATGCACATACACGCATACCCACAAATTCTCACTCACTCACGCTCCCTTACTCACTCATTTACTTGCTGACTCTCTAACTCACACTCACTCACTAACTTTCACACTCTATTACACAGACAGGCAGACACACAACACACCCACTCTCTCAGATTCACTCATTCTCTAACTAAATCTCTCACACATATGTCCACATGCACTCACTAACTTTTACACTCACTCAGGCACATGCGCATGCATACTCTCTCTCTCACTAATTCTTCCACTCACACTCTTTCTCACTCACTCTCTCACCCACTGTCTCGCTCACCCACATACAGTGAAGAATGATAGTGGAAAAATGATACTAGTTGGTGACTTATGGAGGCATATAGTCGGTATGAAGTAAGTATTGAAAGAGTTTTTGGTTGAATGTGTAGGGACTCATTGGTGTTTTCAGTTCTGGTTGAAGGCTATTCCACAAGTGAGCACCAGAATACCCGAAACAAGTTTTGTATAAGTCCAATCTAGGCTTAGGAACCTGTAATAAATTTAAGCGCTTATTGTTCATTGCATTAGATTGAATTAACGGTAGAAGATACTCTGGGGTATTTTCAGATATAATTTTATTCACTAATTTGGCTTTGTTAAAAAGGAAGCGCTTTTGAAGTGGTAGAAGTCTTAGATGGCTGTATAATTTATTACTTTCAACGTGCTTTATGCTAGAAACTAAACGTATAGCGCGGTTTTGAAGCGAACAGAATTGTTTCATATTAGATTTAGGGCAACCATCCCAGACTGTGGAACAATAATCGAGAGGTGATTGGATATACGATGTATAGAATATTTTTTGTGTGCTTTCATCCAAAAAGTGCTGAATTTTAGCAAGTTGATAAACTTTTCGTGCTATTCTCTTGGTAAGAACGTGAACATGAGGGCTCCAGTTTAAATTTCTGTCAGTTAAAAGACCTAACGTTTTATGTTCATTTACATTAATTATAGGTAACGTGTCCACGTGGAGCTCGAGCAGTGTCCCAGTTATGTGATGTTCCTTCTGTGCTACTGGGAAGAGGGGGATGCATTTCTAGACAGAATAGTGACTGGGAACAAGACATGGGTTCACTTCGTGAATGCAGAGACAAAGGAACAATTAAAATAGACGATGTATGCACATTCTTTATTTGGTGAATTACAGATGGGTAAGAGATCTCAGGGTCGGCCTCTACTACGATACAAAGATGTGTGTAAGCGGGACATGATTGATACAGGCATTGATAATGCACATTGGGAGCAAGTCGCTGCTGAACGTGTTGCATGGAGGGCAAACATCAGAAATGGAATAAAGACAAAGGAGAAAATTATTGCAGATAAGTCACACACCGAGCGTGTGAGACGTAAGATGGTGCATGATGGTGGAAATGATCATGCGTACACATGCATCCACTGTGGACGACCATTTACAGCGCGAATTGGCCTTATCAGTCACATTCACCACCGCCATGGGTTGTAGTTATTATGCCTTTTTGAAGCACAATGTAAACAAACTATCGTCTGTCAAGACAGCAAGGTGCCAATGAAATACTCATTCTCCAAACAAGTCCACAAAATTCAAGCAAACTTGGTTGACTGTTTGAATGAGCTCATCTGTCACACATGGATGTCATCCTTGTCCACCCTCATCAAGCACATCTTTACGCCCATCTCTGAATTTCCTGCACCAATCCCTCACAACTGACGGGAAAGGCAATAAGAGTGTTCATGTTTATTCGTTCACGATTCGTGAATCACTGAACAAATGCAACTGTAGTATGATGTGTATTGAGCTAAAAGATGAATGAATGATGCAAGCAATGAACGGTGTCTCTATGGCAATTATTGTTACCAGCCAATCAGGGGTTGATTTTGGAATAGCCCTCATATTTAGAAAACTTACAACAATGTTCGTTCTCATCAATTTGACTTACTCATATCTTCATATGCATAATCTAGATATACTTCAGGAGGTTCTATCTTGACACTTGCTGGTGTTTTGCTGTCCATCTTGTCAAAGACTTGAACCTCAGAGGTCATCTCTCTAGTAGAACTGTGAACACTGTCAACCTGAAAGTAGTGGTGATTCACACACGTCAGCATACACAAATAATCTATGTCAATAAATTACATGTCTAGAATTCCCATGGTCAATTAAAGACTTGATGACTGCTACATGACCTAGACTACTGTCTGCTGGGCTTTGTGTTGTTAATCTGTGGTGATTTTAAAAAAAGCACAGAATGATTATATTGTTACATAATAACCACATTCTGCAATGTTGAACCTGCAATAGCATTCAGTTGAACTTATGTCACATTTGATGTCACATTTAAGCTAAATACTGGTGTCACATGAACAAGTCTTTATAATACAAATTCAAATTAATGAACACAACAGAAGACATTCAACTTGCTTACATAACAAAGTCTTGTACCTTATGTGTTCTCACAGTATCTGTGAACTGTATATATATATTTCTGTAGCCAGACAAGGAACAATGCCATTACAGGGGGGAAAGTGCCATTACACAGGGAAGATTAGATGTATACTGTTAGTTAGTTAGTTAGTTAGTTAGTTAGTTAGTTAGGTAGTTAGTTAGTTAGTTAGTTAGTTAGTTAGTTAGTTAGTTAGTTAGTCGACAGATCATCCTCGTTGCACATCGGACCATTCAGTCCATAAGTGCTCGGATCCCCTCCTCAGCAAATCCCGCAGCGTATAGCGGCTATCGACGCCAGTTCTGTGTTGGTTTATCACAGATATGCACAGATGTATACTGTGGAATGTAAATGTAGCAAGGCTACACAGTTCTTCTCTTCTTCTTTCATTCACTTGAAATATGTCTATAACTGCAATGTTATCTCTTGTATGAATCTAACAATCTTTTTTAGTTCACACAGCGGTCCATAGAGTTTATCTTCCACTGTCGTCTCTCTAGGCCAGAAGGTTTTCCTAGATATGTTGCATTTCGGAATTCTTGAGGTATGTGATCTGCTGTCTACGACGCTAATCCACATGTGCACATGACTGATTCGCCAATCTTGAATTTTGTATACATGTGGTTGCAGAATCCATTGTGTCCTGTTCTGAGGTGCAGAATAATATTTGTTCTAATCTGTCCATAACATGGTAGTCATCTTGAGCAGGTTTTGGTGGCTACACAGCTAACATTGAGGTCCTTGAGCCTGCCACTATCTAGCAACAACCAAAACCAAAACTACTCACTTCACAAGCTGGCTCCAGTTTGATATTGTGACTTGGTGACTGCCTGTGAGATTCCATGCTTCCTGTGGTCATGACCAGCTGAAGAGACTATGATAAAGAGATGGAATTAATACATTAAATAGTTATGTGACAGAGATAGGTTCTTGTCCTTGGAAGTTAGAAAAGAAGTTCTTGCATGTTACAAACCACCAGTTTTAACATTCAGCTGTCAATACTGGACAATTAGTAAACAGACAAAAAATCCTTAGACGCCTTGGAGATGTGGATATACAGAAGAATGCTGAAAATTAATTGGACACCCAAAATGAGCAATCTGGATATTTTGTGGGAAGCAGTTGACTGGTGTAGCTGTCGAACCCCCTACCTCAGCATCAGCACACTGGATGTTTATGAGCAAGTGCTCTTATCCATTCGGAAATGCTGACTCTGCTAGTGATTTTGGAATAAAAAATGAAAAAGGGGAAAAACTGATAGAATGGGCATACATTTATATGATGATTGGAAACACTTGGTTTAAATACCATAAAAAATGATTTTACACATAGAAAATGACTTTACACACAGAAAAGCACTGATAAGAAACATTCAACCCAATTAACTGTATACTTATCAATAACAAATTTAGAAATGCTTTACATGTGAAGATGATACTTGCTGCCGTCTGTAGCATTGAGCTCATTCCACTGTGTGGAAACAGTAAATTACAAGTGAAGGGAAGAAATAAAAATTAGATTAAGGACATACAAATTAATAAAGTTGTTCTAAAAGCTGAGAAAGAAATTAAAGAATGAGACTGAGTAATTATGAAAAACAGATATAATGCAATAAGTAAAATATAAAATATAGATGAACAGAAGGAAATGCCAAAGAACTTCATTAATTAAACAAGCAAAATGATATTACCATGAAAGAAGTTGAGTTGAGTTGAGTTGAGCTAAGAACCGACATCACTGCACTCAGGACATTCCCATATGTGCTCCATCCCCTCGTTCAACAGCCAGCGAAGAGTCATACTACTAATCATTCCCACCGCTATCTGATTAAAAGTTCTCCTGGTCTTCCCTCTCAGTTTTGAGATTCTTCCAGAACCACTGTTCATCCCCCGCAATCTCATTCTTTCCACATATGGGGTCTCAATCTGTTCCTCTGCTTTCTCCACCTGGTCCCACAAGCGCATGACCACCTCCCCCTTGTCATGAAAGAAGTAAACAGCACAGAACAGATGAATGACTGAAGAAATCCTAATGCCAACAGACAACACAAAACAAAGTAAAAATGATACAGAGAAATATGATATGATAAATAAAGAAACAAGATACACAAGTGTAAAGGCAATAAAATCAAACATCAACAACACGAAAAACAACCGCTAAACCATCAGTGCAACAAAACTGAATTAAATTAATGGTAGACGAGGCAAATAAAAGTCTACTATTATAGAGAACAACAAAGAACAAAGCTTGCATGACAGTAGACATTCTCAGCAAAATGACAGACAGGAAAATAATAAACAATAGTCTTGAGTATAAATGCTGAGGTGAAGAAGTACAAGCTTGGAGCAAACAGGCAACATCAGTAGACAGAGATCTGATGTAGAGACTTACAGATATGGAATCATGATGATGTTAAACACCAGTAGACAGAGATCTGATGTAGAGACTTACAAATATGGAATCATGATGATGTTAAACACCAGTAGGCAGAGATCTGATGTAGAGACTTACAAATATGGAATCATGATGATGTTAAACACCAGTAGACAGAAAACTGATGTAGAGACTTACAGATATGGAATCATGATGATGTTAAACACCAGTAGACACAGATCTGATGTAGAGACTTCCAGATATGGAATCATGATGATGTTAAAAGACAACTGCATGAAGAGATAAAGGAAATGAACCACAAGACAAGAAAGACATAATTATGAGGTTGATTCAGAAATAATGAAGGACAGATCCTACTAAATGAGAACAGTAAATCAAAACAGATGAGAACTGTGTATCAAAAAAGGTGAGAACTGTATATCAGAAAGATGAAAGTAGTATATGAAAAAGATGGAAGAATATGTCAGAGAATTGTTTGAGGATAAAAGCTGCAATAAACCAATAACAAAGGCCCTAGTATTCTTAGGTCAGAAGCAGAGAAGGCAACTTCAAAATAATAAAAATCCCCCAGCAGTGACATCACAGTGAGCTAAATAGAAACAACATCAGGACTTGAATGATTGATTGATTGATTGGTTTAGGAACCGACATCACAGCATTCAGGACATTCTTGAATGAACAAAACTCTATTGTCAAAGGTTCACAAATTGGGCAAGCAGACCCATCTTACATTCAGCCCTTCCAATCACTCATATTTCATACATCGATTGTATATTGTGCATGTTACACTGACAGAGAAAAAAAAACACATTGTCAAATGAATGTTAAAATAAACAATGCATATTACCATGTTATAAGACAGGCAGGCTGACACACATACTGACACACACATGCATAAATACATATATGCCTACCTGCAAACTTACATCATATACACAAACTCTCTGTTATACACCCAGTCAATAACACACAAATGCACATTCCCTGGCATACACATATACTCACTTTGAGGATTGTGGAGTAGATCAAATCATTCAAGGTCTACAAGGTGTGGACTGCACCTGGCCCTGCATCTAGTTGGGTTAGGATTGGCTAGCTTCTCCCAGGAGGGGTGACAAGTTAAAATTAGTAACCTGTCAATGACCTGCAGACTACACAAGTCAACCCCACCTCCACGTGGTGGAAACTGCGAAACCATGACCGCGAGATCATGGGCCAACAGAGCTCTGGCTCGCCAAGAAGGACGGACTCCCCTTGGTCAGATTTTTTCGTCCTAAACCTGCAAATGGCTTAGCAAGCCGACAGGGGATTGGGGATGTTTTCCTGTTCGAAGAAACAATAAGAATCATATCTGGACTGACCCAAATCATTGAGTTATGCAACCGATATATATAATACAGATTTCATACTACAGGACAAAAACATCAATTTCATAACATTGTCCAAACATAAGAGGCAATGGAATGCTCAGATTTGAGAATTATCAGTCTCAGAACCAGCCACAGAAAATATTCAAGGTCATACATGAGAGAATACACACTTAGACATAACGAAATTTGAAAGAAAAGTGAAACGTGAGAAGCAATATTTTCTTTCAGAACACTAACGATATATATATCGTATATATATATATATATATATATATATATATATATATATATATATATATATATATATATATATATATATATAGACCATAAAAAGGCATTTGACTGAGTTATTCACAGAAAAATGCAATTAACTAATTTAGTGGGTGATGGGGCAGGGGAATCCCCTATCAAAGAAGAAGTAAGGTGCTTCTTTCCTTCCCTCCGCTAGCCTTCGGGACACCCTTGGTCACATAATTACAATTGTGGAAGATACTGCGACACAAAACAAATAACACGATGACCTACTATGGTGATATATCACACTTAGGTCCAAATGTGAAGTTACTTTTGGCAATATACTATCCTTCTGAACTCATCATCATCACCACGTGCCATGCCAGCAAGCGTGGACGGTCATGTTTCACCATCTCACACAATCACCAGAATCGTGGATCAGCTCCGTGTTCTTGTCTCGACCATGCCACGAGGCCAAGCCTTACAGGTATTTACTTCTCTGCCTTCCCATTGTTCTCTTATCCTCGATCTTGCCAGGTGTCACCAAGTTTTCCAATTTATTTCTTCTCATAATGTTAATGTGACCAAAAAATGTTGACTGTATATGTCTAACTTCTCTAATCAGTTTACAATTTTCATTAGTCATTGGTTTTTCTGTCTGTCTGTGGTATTCTTTGCATTTTCCTCAGAAACCACATTTCCACAACCATTAGATGTTTTTCACCTTGTCTGCTCATTGTCCATGTTTCACATCCATACAAAAGTACAGGTTCTATGTAGCACCTCAACACTCTGTTTCTCATTGCAAATAACAACTTTTTATTGGTCAGTATATTTTCCATCTTGCAAAAGGCTACCTAACCTTTGTCATGGCGATTCTTCTTCTAATCTCACCAATCACATGTTATGACTGTTCCAAGACAATTAAATAATGTGGAAACAAATTAAAGCTGTTGAGATGTGGTCACAGAGATGGATAGAAAGAGCATCATGGAAGGAGAAGGCAACAACCACAAAGAAGAGTTAATATTTGAATTTGATACATAAATATCAGGTGTAGGAGAACTCTTGAAACAGAACATGGGTTAAATTGTGTTGTATAGTGTGTCTCTGGTCTTTACATATTTCTTCTATTTCTTCGTGACAAAGAAATATTATTAAACACTGGGTTCTATGACCTTGTACTTAAATATTTATCAACAACAAAATGATGTAGTCCTATATTTAACAACATCATACACAGAGAAAATGTTGCAGTCCTGTATTTACTATCAGTATCAGCACATAGAGAGAAAATAATGCAGCCCTACTAATACTATAGCAGCCTATAGTATAATAATATAATATTAATAATACCATCAACACACCCAGAGAAAATGTTGTTGTCTTACCCTATATTTACCATCAACAAAGCCAGAGAACATGTTGCAGTCCTATATTGATCATCAACAATCCAGAAGAAATGTAGAGTCCTATCATTAACAAACCCAGAGGAAATAGTATGACAGCAACATCAACCATCGGCCATTAAGTCTTAGAAACATCTGATTCTAGGCTGAATTGCCGTATTGAGCTAATTGTTGCCAGGGAAAGTGGCTAAAATGAGCTATAATTGAACATTTGGCGCTAACGATGAATGCTGTAGCACAGTGGTTCTCAACCTTTTTTGGCCCGTGCCCCCCTTCACCATATTTTCAGAACGTCATCCCCCCCCTTTCATATTTCCTACCTAAAAATTTGGCCCGCTCCCCCCTTCACCATATTTTCAGAAAGAAATTCCCCCCCCCCCCTTTCGTATTTCCTACCTAAAATTTCCTCCTCCCGCCCCTAAACAGTAAACGTAATAATGGAAGCACATACTAAAACAAGTCTAGACGTCCACATAAAACGTGATTTGTGGGTCTACTTACTTTATAAAATGAATTTTAGAAGGGTGGGACGTACAGAACCGTAAAGTATGAAGGGAAAAACAAGATCAAGCAATCGGTTCTTGTATTAACGTGATCTTGAAATAATCTTCATCCCCCCCGGAAACTCAAAAATCCCCCCCTGGGGGGGGGGGGGGGGGAATCCCCACCGGTTGAGAACCACTGCTGTAGCACATCTATATATTTTATTGTGCCATGTTGACAGCATTTTCTTCTCTTCTTAAAATAGTTATGATCAAAATATTGAATGCAAACATTTGATGAAACATTTTTTTTATATATTTAAGATGTATTGAACTGATTCACTGAGTCAGAACTTTTTATTTATTTTGTTTTTCTTTTTGCTTGCTTTAAATTCAAACGTAGTCCACGCTGGACTGATTTTAAGTGTGGGCTAGCTTAAACAAAACGTAAAAAGTCTTAAAGGTCGAGAGGATCGACTTCATTGTCTTGAGTTTTATCCCATATGGCTCAGTCTCTTTCCGCAGGGTGCGTACCGAAAGTGTCGCAAAAAGCACAAACTCTGCAGGTCCAGTGACAACCTCCAGGAGCCTCCGAGAAAAATGCAATAGTGAAACGAAAGACGTAGACTAGAATCGAACCCACAACCTTCGGAGCATGAGGCAGATGGCTTGACCACTTCGCCATGGTTTCCCTATTACCAGTGTCTCTCGCCATCAGGTAAACCCACTCCGACTTCAGAGGCACTTGTCAAGGACGAGAAGTGAGCATTTTTGTCCAACTGACTTATGTAGGAGTTGAACCCGCTAGTTCGCTTTTGGACCCCAGGAGAAGCTGACTTCTTCTTTCTATTCCTCATTTATCTTCAGGTGTAATATGAATAAACACACACACAGCAGTCAACTTAAGCTTGATGAATTCTCCGTAGAGTTTGTCATGCAAAGGAGCGGGAGTTGACCAAAATACAGTCAAACCTCAGTTTTCGTTGCCTTCGGTTTTCATCGGTTTCGGTTTTTGTCGATATTTTCCTCGAAAAATGTTTCTCGGTTTTTGTCAATTACCTCGGATTTCGTTGGCGTGCCCATGTGATCTCGTTGCTAATTTTGCGAAAAGAAAGGGACCCACATGTACTTCTGCTCAGTTTTGCGTTGTTTTTTGTTGTGTGAGCATCACTTGCTAATAATAACTTTCGAAAGTGTTATTAAGATTGCTGAAATCAGCCACATGTACGGGAAGTCGCCATTCACGGTAAGTTCCATCGTGGTCACAAAGGAAACAAATAAAGGAGGCTAATGTAGCTAAAGGAATGTGCTAACGAAACAGAGATCGCAAACAACTGAATATGTCAAACAGTTATTATTAATTTGGATAAATAAAAACCAGTTGGTTAGATCGCACTGCTGTTTTTGAGGGAATCATATGTGAAGAGGCCAGATTGTTGTATGCCGATCTTGGGACGAGTGCTAGTGTACCTAGTGATTTTAAGGCCAGCAGAAGATGGTTTGAAAAATTCAAGAGGCACACAGGCATACACAGTGTTAATAGGCACGGCGAAGGTGCGAGTTCGGACAAGTTTTGGGCCAAATCATAATATTAAACACTATATTTATTCACTATAATATGTATTCTGGATATGTATTTTGGAGTGTCTGGAACGAATTAATTGGATTTACATTGATTCATATGGGAATAATTGTCTCGGTTTTCGTTGGTTTCGGATTTCACCGATTGTCTTCAGACGGATTATCGACGAAAACCAAAGTTCAACTGTACTTTTCTATTTCATATATATGAAAAGTGAGTGACTCATCATTTAGAATCGACATTACAGTTCTAATGCTCTGCCTTACAAGCCGATATCTGCTCAATATAAGACGCTGATTTTTCTCACAGCACACCGATCATGAATGCCTGTAATATGTCCTTGTCTATGATGTTTAGTTTAGTTTAGTCGACGGATCAACATCACGGCACACGGGTGTAACCCACAAGAGCTCCGCTCTCCTCCTAACTCAAGCCTGAGTCCGGAGAATATCAGCGCAGTGCACGAACTCTGTAGCACCGGCAAAGATCCTGAAATACTTTGGGTAGATTTTTAACTCGAACTTTTGCCTGGGCAGCGCCGTTAGGCTACTCTTTTTCGACTTCCAACTGCCAAGGGATTCTATACGTGCACAACAATGCACACAGTCGTCCAATCTCACTACCCAGACCAGGGGAACGTTTTGTCACTAGAACTCCACATGAAAAAAATCTCGGCCCTCACCTAGACTTGACCCCGGGGCCTCCAGCACTTGAGGCGGACACCATACTTCAAGACCACTCAGGCCGCCCCCCCCCCCCCCCTTTCCGATGTTAATTATCGCCAAAGTATTTGAGCACATTTTGTAAACCTAAATGCGCGGCGGAATGCACCTACATGTTCACATAAACAGTATGTGAAGAACCATACGTTCACCCATGCACAAGTTGTTAAATCTATTACTGATTATTGCTCACTGGATTTTAGGAGGCCTGGTGTTCCTTGCCAGTGAGAAGTCCTGATCGTTCGGGTCCACATCGATTGACGGACGTCAGTCGCGGCGATTGGGCAATCTTGAGCACAGCCTACGATGGGTAGCGTTGTGGTATTCTGTTATGATAATTTGGCGTGTCCAGCGTGTGCCGCGTGGTTACACATCCGCTTCACACGCCAGTGATCCGGGGCTTGTTTCCGGATCAGGTCAGGGATATGCACTACTGAGGAGCTCAAACGAGGGCGAAACTCGAGTATAGTGCTTCCATATTGACGTGGATAGGCCTTAGGTTCATACCAGAATACGATCAGCGCTGCCAGTAGTGGGTTGTGTTCAATATTCAAATCTATTACTTTTATTATTATCTATGATATCCTTGTCTATGATCATTTCTTCCTTCTGATGTCCCCACCTTGAAATATCGTTTGTATGCCCCAATGACCCTAAGAGCTTTGCTGACAGCAACCACCCAGCAGGGTCTCTCGTGCCACACAGCAGACGAAGAGACACTCAAACCTGCAACCTTGTAAGTCAACTGGCGGAAGGCAATCACTAGGGAAAGCACATCTGGAAAAATAAATGCCTGTCGAAATCGGATGTGCCAAGCCACAGACTTGAGAAAGAGGTTACCACAACTTACTTGATGATTGGTTGATCACCATCATCATCATGTTTGCCACTTCTGCAAGTGATGCTAATTAAAAAAAAATATTAGTCGAGTTAATTTGTCAATGTATATGCCACACTGTGACAGCTTGTTATATATGACACTTATATTTGGCTCACAATTTGTCAGAGTAAGACACATCAGTCTGACCTCTCAAGTTGACCTTGCCTACAATTACCCTGACCTCTCAAGTTGACCTAGCCTATAATTACCTTGACCTCTCAACTTGATCCAGTCTAAAGTTGTACTAAGAAAGGTTCCTGGAAGTAAAGGCAGCAAGCGTGACACTGACGTCATCCCCCACTGAGTGCCACTGGTCTACAGATATCTGCGGCGTACACTTATACCTAGCATGTCTCAATGTGTGGACATGGATCCTTTAATGCTTATCAAAACTGTCCTGATACAGCAGCTACAGATAATGCTTGTCAAAACTGTCCTGATGATACAGCAGCTACAGATAATGACACTGTAGACCAGTGGTTCTCAACCTTTTTTGGCCAGTGCCCCTCTTCACCATATTTTCAGAAGATCATTCCCCCCCCCCTTTCATATTTCCTACCTAAAATCCCCCCCCCCCCCCACTTTACACAGTATACGTAATAATCCATCCATCCATCCATCATGTGCCATGCCGGTAAGCGTGGGCGGTCATGTTCTGCCATCTCACTCGATCAACAGAGTCGTGGATCAGTTCCGTGTTTCTGTCTCGACCATGCCACAAGGCCAAGCCATCCAGATACTTGTTTCTAGGTCTTCCCCTTGGTCTGTTCCCCTCGATCTTACCAGTTGTCATTGTTCTAACATTCCAAGTTCCTACTTTCAATGATACGTAATAATGGAAGCTAAATTTAATAGCACATACTAAAACAAGTCTAGACGTCCACATAAAATGTGATTTGTTACTTTATAAAATGAATTTTAGAAAGGTGAGATGTACAGAACCATAAAGTATGAAGGGAAAAACACTATCAAGTAATCGGTTCTTGTATTAACGCGATCTTGAAATAATCTTAATTGTCCCCCCCCCCTCCCCCCTGGCAAACCCTAAAATTGTTGAGAACCACTGTAGACTCTGGCAGCCAACTCTGTACTGACGCAGTTCATAATCCTGGTTACCCACGTTCAAAACACAGTTGTGCGCAATTTGGCATCAGACCGCATTGTGTTGGATGTTTACAAAATGGTATGTATGCTGGTCATTCAGAAAGCAATGGCAAACTATTGAACGTAAACTTGCCAAGAGATCACAATGGCAAAAATTGCTGGTTGTTGACTATGATGTCCTGTAAAAGATATGCAACAATTTTTTATTTTAGATTTTGGCAATTCAGATGAAGAACAAGATTGTAGAAGGCTGCATGTTCAGAAAAATGGTGGACAGCTGGTTGCTGAGCTAGCTGATTTTGCCTTATGCAGTAATGTGTGTGCAACTGTTTGTTTCTTAGTGACTGCCACTACCATTAATGATGAACTGTAATTTTAATGGCAGAGTGTTGTGTTAGTATTCTGGCGGTAGCCTTATGCATGTAAGCCGTTACATGCTGTTTTTTGGGACTGCTGTCTGTTCCACTTTTCACATCTTAGGAACCGCGACTAACGACTAACCTACAAGAATGCCTAGCTAATATACATCACAGATGTACTGGTTACAAAGCAATATAAAATGATATAAATAGGAATATAAAATGATAAAATATCAAAGCAGTATAAGAGACAAGAGTTACATGACATACCAAATGCCCAATGTTTCATTAAATTACAAACCTTTGGCAGAGATAAATCAAATTCTATTCATCTGACAAACCTTTGTCAGAGATAAGACAGACCTTATTCATGTGACAAACCTTTGTCAGAGATAAGGCAGACCTTATTCATGTGACAAACCTTTGTCAGATATAAGAGACATTTGATTCATGTCACAAACCTTTGTCAGGGATACGACAAACTTTATTCATTTGACAAACCTTTGTCAGGGTTAAGACTAACTTTATTCATTTTGACAAACCTTTATGAGAGATAAGACAATGTGTATCCATATGACAAACCTTTGTTGGAGTAAGACAAACTTTATTCATATAACAAACCTTTGTTGGAGATAAGACATACTTTATTCATATGACAAACCTTGGTCAGAGATAAGACAAACTTTATTCATGTGACAAAACTTGTCTGATATAAGAGACACTTTATTCATAAGCAACATTTATAATAAAACCAATGAATATGAAAGTGGTAAAGAAAGGGGACACAATCTTCATGACTAATTATTGTTCAAACAGTGAGTTAGTGCAGTAGTTTACTCTACAGGGAATACTGTCAGAGGAAATAGTTCAACACTGCCTGGTTCTGAGGATTAGTTCATACAACACATCTCACTTCACACATATCACACAACATATCACACAACACAACATATCACATAACACAACATATCACACAACACAACATATTACACTTCACAACATATTGCACAACACAACATATCGCACTTCACAACATACTACACTTCCTACATATCACACAACATATCACATAACACAACATATCACACAACACACAACACAACATATCACTGCAAACATATCACACAACACAACATATCACTGCAAACATATCACACAACACAACATATCTCTGCAAAAATATCACACTGTAGCGTAGCGTATACTACTAGGATGGAAAATATATCAAAGTAGATACAAAATAGACTTCTACGAATAGAGAGTCTAACCACTGCTGAAGACGTGATCAAAAGGCTCGCAATTCTAGAAGAATGATTTTCAAAGTCCCAGAATGGATCACTACTTCTAAATAGTGCCAGGCGAAAAGTTATGATGACCCACTGTACTAACAACAGAAGACAGTATGTCAAATTATTCCTGCTAACATGCCTGCTAACATGCCTGGATGTACGTAGACAGTGGACTGAGTCGCTGCGGAAGTCTGTTGTCCGTAAAGTCACCTTCATCTTCGTCCCGGGACATGCGGGAGTCGAGGGAAATGAACGAGCTGATAAATTGGCTGGCTCTGCACCCCCTGTAGATGGCCAGCCCATGGATCGTGCCGATGTTATTAACGCCCTTAAAGATATGGCGAGAACAGAGGAATTTGACGCCAGTGATTCCACATCGCTTTCCAGGATGAAAGACCTGGGAGTAAGAATCGGCACAGCCAGACGCGAGAGGTACATCGGGAAAACAAAGCGCCTCGTCAACCAACACAGAACTGGCACTATTAGCCACCGGACGCTGATGCATATGCTGGGGGGGGGGAGGATCTGAGCACCTATGGACATGTCCGGAGTGCAACGAAGATACCCCAACTGATAACTAACTAACTAACTAATACCTGGATGAAAAATGAGCCCCCACCGTCTAATTCATTCTCATACAACAGGTGATAAGACAGATTTATAAGTATAGATATAGTCCTTTCACTTGTCACACTATCTGATGATGCTATTAATCTACTTTGATATTGACAAAGTCTGATTGTTATGTTTACAAGTACACAGAAAATATTTTAATGCTAATAACACTATACGAGACCCACGGGGAACTCACTGACACATAAGAGATATGCAGATCTCTGATAAGTCTACAAGGATGTTATATTATGGTAAAGTTCATTTGGTGTAGCTGCTAATCATTGACTAGTATATTTGGCCAATAGAGAACCTAAATTTTGTGAATGCTGTGCAGTGGCAACTGGGTTGTTAGCCACTTATCTGGTTATCCTTGGCCTCCTGGATGGTAAGCTGAAAGGTGCTGACACTTTAGTGGTATGACTCCACTCTCTGCTCCATCAAGTGAGTGGTTCGTAGCTCAATCACCGGTCGTGACGACGGCTACTGTTGATCAGGGTGTAGGCTCCTGCAACTTGGTTGTGACTGGGCCTATCGGGTGCGGAGACTAACACTGGCTTTTACTATGTTTTAGTGAGTGGTTTGGCTTAACAAGAGCCAGAAAAAAAATGTCTAAGACACAGACAGGTGTTCAATTTTAGCCAGTTGACGTGATAGTTAGCTCCTGTCACCTTCGAGCCGAATGTCAAAATGGCAGATGTTAGGGTTCTACCGGAAGTTAACTTCTCTTGCAAGAGAGTTCTCCTTCCTGTGGCCAAATTAAATTCACAGCCTAACTGAATATAAAATTCAGCCTGACTTGATTTCTTGGAGTGTAAACAAACTCTACACTACATCTACTTCTAAGTGTTAGAAGAAATCGTATTTTATCAATCTCTACAGTTTTATGTATATAAATACACTAAACACTGACGATCTTAGCTAATATAGGGATATATAGATAACAATACAAAATAATACATAAGTATCTAAGTGGGGTTTACCGAGGGCTATCTCAATCTAGTAAAAACTATCTGAGATGCGGGCCAACTTGTCACACACACAACACAACATATCACTGCAAACATATCACTGCAAACATATCACACAAAACATCATATCACACAACACAACATATCACACTACACATATCACTGCAAACATATCATACAAAACATCATATCACACAACAAAACATATCACACAACACAACACAACATATCACATAACACAACATATCACACTTATAAAGTCTGTGCTGAATGTGGTTTCTGATGATATTTATGATGGTCACTTTGCATAAATGATTCCCCTCAGATATCACACTTGAATAGTTTCTCTCCTGCATGTGTTCTCATGTGTTTCTTCAGATGGCTTGTCTGAGTGAAAGATACAGAACAATCATTACACTTGTAAGGTTTCTCTCCTGTATGTATTCTCATGTGATACTTCAGATGGCTAGTTTGAGTAAAATATGCAGTACACACATCACATTTATAAGGTTTCTCTCCCGTATGTATTTTTGTGTGTCTCTTCAGACTGTGAGAAAGGGGAAAATATGCACCACAAATATTACACTTGTAAGGTTTTTCACCTGTATGTGATCTCTTGTGGTATCTAAGATAGTCACCTCTGGTATACGCCACCCCACAGTCATCACATTTATAAGGTTTCTCTCCTGTATGAATTCTCTTGTGACTTGTCAGATTATAGGGTCGACTGAAAGAAGCCCTACAGACATCACATTTGTAACGTTTCTCTGCTGTAGTTAATGTCTTGTGACTGTGTAAATATGTGTCTACACTGATGGTTTGACCACAAACATCAGACATGTGTGGTGTGTCTCCTGCTTGTATTCTTGGAGGACTACAACTGGTATAACCAACAGTGTCATCAGGAGATGTCCCAGAAATCTGTGTACGTTTTACTGGAGTGTCCACATGATGTAATTGAACATTCTCATTGGTCGGACATAGTTTAGCATTTATTTCAACCACAGAAGACACACTCTCTGACTTGTGACTAGACTTCTCATGTTTTACTGATGCTATATTTTGAGCCTCTAACCAAAAATCAAGTGCCACTTCTGGGTATTGAGTGAGAGCTGGTGTGTCTTAGATTCTGTGTTTCTGTGTCCTGCTTTGTCACGTCTGCTGTGACAGTCGGCAGTGTCCAACATGCTACAGAATCTGTGACTTGTGTTCTCACACACGATGTCTGATGGTTCTTGTTTCACAGGTTTCCAGTCTATGTTTCTGTACACCATCTTCTCCTCCTGGCCTGATTCTTCTTGTAGGGGCAGACAACTTTGAGAACAGGCGTGCATTTCTGAAACACAATAAATACATGGTTAGACACATTACACATGCGACAAGTAGCAGAGTATAAACATATTATAAACAAACATGGAAGTGTCATCTAGCAGATGAAGAGATAATGCATGCAAGTCTGTATTTACAGATGAATGAATAGTTTAAGTGTGTATTTTGAGATGAATAGTTTGAGTGGATATTTACAGATGAATAGTTTAAGTGGATATTTACAGATGAATAGTTTAAGTGGATATTTACAGATGAACAGTTTAAGTGAATGTTTACAGATGAATAGTTTAACTGTATTTACAGACAAACTATGATTATACATGTATATATAAAATATTAACTGCTAATATATGTAAGCTGGATCTGTGGCTTATGGGCAGTGAACACAATTCCCAGAAACACGGGGGGAGGGTGGGGGGGGGGGGGTTATATCAGCGGCAGGTGATAGGGAAGCAGACTGTGTTGTTGTGTAGGCTCGTAACAGCCCACAGGTTTATGGTAGCACATGGGCTTTTGGCATCACAGATGATCTTGGTGGTATGTAGGCTTTAAGTCATGTTTGTGTAGTGGGTTGTAGTACATAGACACAGTCAGTTTGGGAGATGGAGAAACATGAGTGTCTCCGTGTAGGTGGCTGTCAAACAGACCTTGTACTAACATGACATGACATGTCACGGCCCTGTCACCTCTCACAGTTCTGACAGATATCTACTCAACAAGTGCAGTCGTCCATTGCACTCAGTGTGACAGACAGCACATAACTGTACTCAGTGTGACAGGTGGCACATAACTGCACTCAGTGTGACAAACGGCACATAACTACACATTGGATATGAGAGATGACTCTATGGCAACTGTCATGGCCTGAATGACAGCCAGACAGAGTTAAAAGAGTAGGCAAGTGCACTAGAAGATGAAAGTAGAAGAAGAGCACCATATAGCACTTTGACGGAACAAGGGCGACGTCACAAGTGCGTAGATTAACAACCAAACGGTTGTCGTGGGGCAGTTGGTGGCCAGCATTGAGAGGACTCACATCTAGCAGGCACATGGGAACATTGTACCTCCAAGGCACGCATGCACTCTACGCACATGAGGACACTGCACAATACATCGCAACTACTTACACGAGCAGGCATCGGACGAGGTGTCATGGATCAGGTTTAGCTTCTGACACCCGAGTGGGATAGTGTAAATGCTTCAAGCATCGGGTAAGATAGCATGTAGGTAACCTCGACAGTTAGGACTGTAGCCGGGTCGACAGTGTGCATTGTGAGACTGATGAGGCAATGTTTGACGGGTGTGAGTGCCTGAAGACATCAGCATCGTAGACATGTGAGTACTTCATTGATGTTTTGCCAACAGTCAATATACTGTTGATTGTCACTGCACCAGAGTTTACTTGAGTCCTTTTCACTGTGATGGTTGTCGTGTTGTTGTCGTCTGATGTGGGCACGAACCCACACACTCAGTGTATAGCTTACTCCTAGATCATACAACGAGCAAGAGCGCAGTTGAGCTGATCTGATGGCCGCGCTACAGTGACCTGGCGGCCGTTAGTGGTCAGCCCTGTGACATGGGTGCTTTCGTCCGTGAGTGGTGAACCGGAATTTTGTCCAGTTGATCATTTGTCATTGAGTCAAGGGTAAAGGACATTACAACAGCTACAGTCACACAGCAAACACTTGGAGGATACGATTAACATACAGATACATAGTCAACATACAGGTCTTTGTTTGTGAGGATCATGCCGGTCTAAGTTGCTGGTGACCATATGGCGCATCCTCAGTCGTTCATTTGTATCGTCATTTTGTCAGTCGTCAACCGTTAGAGGTTAACACCAATCATGGTGTTACACACTCCCGTGTGTTGCCGGGGCCCATAAGGGAAGCAAAGAATAGCAACACTGCAGCCTACCACGCATGTCGTAAGAGGCGACTAAGGAGGCTATGGTTCCGTCGCCCTGCTACTGAGTGAGTGCATGGCGCGACACTGTGAGCTGTGAGTTTCGTGTGAAATGCTTTTGAATCTGCCCGAGGTTTTTTGGAACGTGACTGCATGTTCGGAGCGATGGCTGCTGGCTATGTCCCAGAGTTGACCGGTTTTTGCCTTATGCAGAAATGCGTGGCTGCTGGGCTTCTGGTTGACTGCCACTGCCATCGACGATGAACTGTATTTTCGTGGACTGTGTGGGTGAACATCTAGGAAACATCCAGATGGGAAAATGACTGACGATTCCATCAGAGATAAACTGGATGTTTCGTGGGGGTCTGTTGTGTTGACATTCTGGCGGCGGCTTTATGCGCAGTGTATCTGTGCAAGCTGTTGTTTGTCGAGACTCCTGTCTTTTCCACTTTTCACATTGGGCAGTGGGGAGCATTTTATGTGATATTCACTGGCACAGGAACGGAGCATAATGGTGACGACCCGTTGCTGTGAAGTTGGAACCGTGACTAACTAACTAACTAACTAACCAATCATGGGCATTGGGAAGTAGTTTTTCATGTTGGAGAGAGCATCTGTACCAGCTTCGATCATCTGTAAATTGTGCACTCAGTGTTAGGAGTGTAATTTTATCGGTGCATATATATAATTACAGTATCGCTCCAATCGTTGCCCACCCAGAGAACTCTCGGTTCTCATTGTGTTATCCAGATCACAGGAGTGTGATTTCAGATTGCGTCATCGTTTGTTGAGGAAGCCGCCGTTTCGTTTTGATACAGACCTAGCTCTACTTGGGACTATGGGCGATGAGTGAGTGCTGATTTCGTCGGAAGATTCTCAGAGCCTGTTATTCAAGCCTACGATGGGATATCTTTGCTAGATGGTCTGGGCATCAGTTCTAGCGACACGTTGACTTGCTGACATCTTATGGTACTGAAGGCCATTTTTTTCATAGCTGTACAAGCTCATTGTACTGAGCAGAGAAGTATTCACGGGTCGACGCCTCATCACGGCGGAATCAACGACAGATCGATAAGAAGGATTATTGGACAACGACAGTTATATGCGAATTTTTATTGGTCGAGTTTGAGGAGGATTTTGATGGTCTACAATTCATGTTGGATACGAGCAGGATTGTCTGACATTGCAGTCTAATACGTTGAGTGGAGGAATCACGGTGTTTTATGAGCTAAGTAAACGTTTGTGGTCTTTCATTTAGTTAAGTGGCAGTCATTAATATTGTAATATTACACACATTTTATTCTTTTCTAATTCACTCATGTCTTCCATTACGTCATAAGCGCGGTACATAATTTGGTGCGATATTGCGCTAGACTTTCTTAATTGTGTGTGCGCATTATTTTAGATGTTATCAGAAGAATGTTTTCTATTCTTAGTTTGACGTAGTTAAAGAACGTTAACTCAGCTTATATTTTCTTTGCTGAATTACTTTTCTTAATTTTTATAACAATATTATCTTTTTATCTAGGGCTTTAGAATTATTACAACGATTTCTTTTTGTGTGTATAGGCTTTGGTACTTGTGCGCTGAAATCTTTCTGCTTTGCTAAATTCTTTGGTGTTTGGTGTTTCCAGGGTCTATATAAGTCATAATAGTTTGGTGTGCGAAAGGCTATTTATTTGTTTGTTTATTTAAAGATCCTTAAATCTGTTTATTTTGTCTTTATGGAATTGCATATTTTATTTTCTATAAATAGTTCTGCAAACTTTGTGTTATTTAGTTTCTAGTAGATAATTTCTTACGTGTAAGCAAACTAATTTTTGCTACGTTCTTTGACTTGGTCGGCGTGAACTTTCATTTTGTGAGTTACAGGACTTTCGTGCGAAATTTCTGTCTACATGTCTGATCTATAATTATAAGAGAATAATACTGTTTCATTGTCATTTTCAATAGTTATAAGCTCTGTCTCTTTTGTGCTAAATTTCTTTCTACATTTCCTGTATACAATTAGTCATTGTAAGATAAACATAGCAACATGTCGATGCTACAAAACTCTCTACAAATATATGAAACTAACACATTATTCATAATCGACAATGACGAGGACATAGAAGACACTCTCATTACTGAACAAGCATGGGTCAATGGAGCATCAACGACGTGTATTAGGGACACTAGTTCAGTTATTGTAGGAGTTGATCACAGACTGATCAACGAAATAGATTACACAGGGAATAAGATTGGGTGCAGAACTTTCGGGGGTACTGTAGATATATACAAGACAGCGTGGGTCATGATTGAATGCCCTTATTATGAAGGCAGAATATGTGTAGCGGTATTACCAAACCCTGGTGTTGGGGTAATAATTGGTAATATCCCGAATGTCAAGGATTTCGTTCGAAAGGTGGCCATTGAACACAGGCCTGAGAAGACACTTACAAGAACTCAACTGCAAATGTCGCAAGAAGAAGAAAATACTCAAATTAAGCAGGTTACATTAACTGCTGACCAACATGAGACACTGAAGACTAATAGCACAACAGAAAAGAAGTGTATAGGACAAGTCAAAAGGGATTATATGTCTTTAGATGATATCTTTCTCAAACATCCCAAAAGGAAACCAAAAATTACATACACTAGTTGTGGCACGAAAAAGGTACATGCTCAACACACAAGGCCCATTAAACAGTCAAAATGGGAGCTAATTACCATGGTTGTTGCTTACATCATAACTGTGGTTAAACCGATTATATCACAGGATATATGCGTCGTCAAGAACATGTACGCACGGACAAAAGTATATCTTATTTGTACCAGTATAAACATGTACATGAAAGTCAAAACAAACAGTTTAAACTGTAGTATACAAACAAAAAGATATTTTATGAATTTGATAAGTAAAGGCAAAAAGCATTACAGAAGGTTGACTACACTTGCCTACCTTGACCTTTGGTACAGACTTACTAAACTTACGCCTTTACAGCATATGCAGTACACATGGTACACAAGAGTGAAAACTGTACCATCATTCCAAGCAACACAGTTACAATATACATGTATTGGCGTACGTGCAGAAGAGAGATTCTATAGGTTTGAAACAAAGAAAGAAAGAAAGAAAGAAAATGTATAAAACGAAGAATATAAAGAAAAATAAATTGGGATGAATGTGAATGTTAGGTAATGAGGGAAACACATAATACATTACAGACACATTAGGGTATTACAAAAGAAGTGGTTCTGATTTTCGCACACAGTTAAAATCACAAGTACTAAATTCCCTTTTACAGATCTTGTCTACAATTAGTATTTAGTATGGGTTAGTTGTAGAAAATATCTTCTTTTCAGCACTTCATTAAGATAGGTATAGATGCAGGTTGGACTACATCAGAAGGAATGGCCTGAGCCAAAATAATTTTGATACATAAACATGTGTACTGTTCAGAAGATTTTACACTAGAATTGGTCGGGATTTGTCCAGTAGAAAATTAACAGCTGGTGTAAACATCTGGAATAGTGAAAGTCGCAAAATGATATATGGATTATAACGTGTGGCGACGAAGTCGCTGAACATAATATGTTCTTATCGTGTTTGGCGGCCTTCTGGCATATGACATGGGTAATTGTTATGTGGCAGAGGTCTTCCTATGCGAATTATTGAGTATATGATAGAAAAGACAACTGGTTACTGTTGTGGGTATGGGTTATTGACACATAACAGGATTTTGTTGTAGGAAGGTGTGGTTATTAATAGTAGTTTAAAACTGATAGCAGCATGGAAATCGTGCAGCAGTGGAGCTCTATTGTTGGCGTGTGTATGGGTAATGACACACGACTACGGTATTGATACAGTGAAGCATGGTTTCAATGAATTTCGGTTATATTTTCTGCTGAATGAATTTTGCTAACCTGGCGTAAAACATGTAACGATGTTGTGGTCGTATTGTCATCATGAATATTTTTATAAGATGTTATGTCGTCTACTGTGTTCATTGTATTGTTCATTTTCATGATCATAATTTTGTTTTAGATGTGTATAAATGAGTATCGTTATCCAGAACCTATGCCCAAATAGACGTGTTAATAGCGGGCATAGCTAAATTTACATAGTTTTCTAAATCATAGCTGCCAATGCTAAATAAATAATATCAGATACCAGATACCAATGGCAGAAGATTCAATACACATCACCACATTCGCAACACCACTAGGAGTATATGAATTCCTTTATCTTCCGTTTGGTCTTCAGAACTCTCCTTCATCTTTTACAAGAATGATGCGTCTATTACTTAGGGACATTACAGACATTGCATCCTACATGGACGACATTGGGATCCATACCAAGGAAATAGTACATCATGCAAATATTCTAAGACAGGTTTTTTTTCGCATTCGAATGTTTGGTCTGACGGTGAAGCCGAGCAAAACTGAAATTGCATTTCAGGAAATACAATTTTTAGGACATAGAATTTCAAAGGGTTTTTTGTACACTGATCCGAACATTGTTACGAAAATTCTTAACATTAGTTCCCCCAAAACAAAAAAAGAGGTTAGAGCATTGCTTGGTCTTATTAATTACTATCAGAAATTTATAAGGAACTTAGCTGGAATGACCGCTAAATTATCAGAACTTCTTAAAAAAGAGCAACCAAATAAAATTTGATGACCGGAAGAACATGAAAAAATTCTTCAAGAAATAAAATCATTATTTAGTTCTCCACCAATTCTCAGAATTCCAGACATGTCAAAAGACTTTGTGGTACAGACAGATGCCAGCTCACATACTATATCTGCGATTTTATTACAAGAATATAAGGGTTTGTTACATCCAATTTTGTATTCCAGTCGGAAATTGAATCAAACTCAACGGAGGTATGCGATTACTGAATTGGAAGCATTGTCTGTGGTAGAGGCAATTAAGAAATTTGAAAAATATCTGTTAGGGAAAAAGTTTTTGGTTATTTCAGACAGCATGCCATTGAAAATTTTTAGGGATGGTTCGCCAAAAAACGCGCGTATACACAGATGGTCTTTACTTTTGCAAAATTTCGATTTCACTGTAGCCCATATTTCGGGAAGTAAAAATAACTTAGCAGATTTATTAAGTAGATTATAAACATATTGTATGAATAAAATATAATTTTAATTTTTGGTATTGGGGTAAATAAGTTAAATGGGAATATTATAAGGTCTAAATATAATGTTACTTTATTATGACTGTAACTTACTTTTGAAACACCACATGTATGAAAACAGTTGTTTAAATATAAATAAGTCACTTGTTGTTATTAATTTTGCAGATAGCAAGATAAACAAGTACGCCAGTGTGTGATCACATAGTCATATGTACGAGGAAATAGACAAGGATGACTGCAAAGGCTGTATTCAATGGATACAGGATAGTCGACGATGTTGCAACGCGACATTTAGACGTGTTCTTTAATTATTTGTGTTATAGTCTGAAAAGAAAAACAATATGTAAATTCTTTCAGTATTGGGTAGAAAAGCAAATGATGAGTGATAGTTAAATCACTAATAGTATTAATTTACTAGGGGAGTGATATTAATTTTAGTTTTATTGTTATAATTTTATCAATTATTATAATTGGTGATATTTATTATGTTGCAGTTAAGGATAAGTACATACTTATTTGTTTTGTGCTAGGTTTATATCATCATCAATAAAAAGAATTTAGATGTGTTATTTCATGACGGATGAATGTAGAGATGGATGAATGAAAAAGAGTTTATACAAATACACATATTTAAAATCAGACATAGTTAGAAAGTCAACAGTACATTACGAAGAACAGATAGGACATATAGTTATAGGATAAAGTTGCTAATATCGACTGTGGATGATGGAAAGAGATCTTAACTTGAGTTGACATGAGGCATCTCTGAAATTGATGGGGACCAGTTATTGATTTCTTTTGACTCAGAAGGTCTTTGGGTTCACAACATAGAAGTGCATTTGGTTTCACCGAAGATACTCAAGGGTTACAGAGGTCTGAGGTAATTTTTGTCAAGGGGTCAGCATGAAACGCGAAAACGGCACTTTAATTATAGTGTTCGGCGGTGTTTGAACCTTGCTTCTTTTGTTGCAAGTAGTCAATCATGATAACGCGAGAACATCTCGATGATCATTTCTTTGGAATGTATGAGGTGGCGTTGATTGGGACTTGTGGGTTTTAATTCAATGTCTGAAGTCCACACGATCTATATTGTCTTAAGAGGACATACTGAGTTCCAGAGATGACAGATTTGTAGTCGATCATGACTTACAGTAACTTACATCATATACAGTATTGGCATACATGTCGAAGTAAAGTAAGAATATGAAAATGTAGGACATTTTCTTTTATGGAGGGGGAATAGCTGTCATGGCCTGAATGACAGCCAGACAGAGTTAAAAGAGTAGGCAAGTGCACTAGAAGATGAAAGTAGAAGAAGAGCACCATATAGCAGCAACATCCATACATGTAGGGATGCCATCGAGGCCTACATCGTACATGGACCCTTGTTATCACTCCAAAATGTACTTAGACTGCAGCAAATTATAACAAACAAGTAAAAAGTCTAAAAACTTGTTTTTTATAATTTGTTGCAGTCTAAGTAAATTTTGGAGTGATAACACGGGTCCATGTAAGACAATTAATGGTAACAGTTCAACTAAGTTACAACCAACATTTAAATCTTATCAAAAACACATTGAAGACTTGCAATCTCATTCAATCATCTTATGTTTGACTTACTCATATCTTCACCTGCGTAGTCTACATATACTTCAGGAGGTTCTATCTTGACACTTGCTGGTATTTTGCTGTCCATCTTGTCAAAGACTTGAACCTCAGAGGTCATCTCTCTAGTAGAACAGTGAACACTGTCAGCCTGAAAGTAGTGGTGATTCACACACGTCAGCATACACAAATAATCTATGTCAATAAATGAGATGTCTAGAATTCCCATGGTCAATTAAAGACAGGATGATTGATACACAACCCAGAATTTTATGAACTGGGTTTTCTATTATTATTATAATTGGTGATGAATACAATTATAATACAGATGATCAATTAAAAACCAAAGAATGGCCATGTTACAACACAATGACAATATTGTGTAATGTTGGACAACAGAAACTGATGATGTTCAATTTTCAGTGAAGTACTGGAGTCAGGTTTTTAAACTAGACACTTCACATGAACACAACAGAAGACATTCAACTTGCTTACATAACTAAGTCGTGTCCCTTCTGTGTTCTCACAGTATCTGTGAACTGTGTATAGACATTTCTGTAGTCAGACAGGGAACAGTGCCATTACACAGGGAACAGTGCCATTACACAGGGAACAGTGCCTTTACACAGGGAACATCGCCATTACACAGGGAACAGTGCCATTACACAGGGAACAGCGCCTTTACACAGGGAACAGTGCCATTACACAGGGAACAGTGCCATTACACAGGGAACAGCGCCTTTACACAGGGAACAGTGCCATTACACAGGGAACAGTGCCATTACACAGGGAACAGTGCCATTACACAGGGAACAGTGCCATTACACAGGGAACAGTGCCATTACACAGGGAACAGTGCCATTACACAGGGAAGTGCCATTACACAGGGAACAGTGCCATTACACAGGGAACAGTGCCATTACACAGGGAAGTGCCATTACACAGGGAACAGTGCCATTACACAGGGAACAGTGCCATTACACAGGGAACAGTGCCATTACACAGGGAACAGTGCCATTACACAAGGAACAGTGCCATTACACAGGGAACAGTGCCATTACACAGGGAACAGTGCCATTACACAGGGAACAGTGCCATTACACAGGGAACAGTGCCATTACACAGGGAACAGTGCCATTACACAGGGAAGTGCCCTTACACAGGGAACAGTGCCATTACACAGGGAAGTGCCATTACACAGGGAACAGTGTCATTACACAGGGAACAGTGCCATTACACAGGGAACAGTGCCATTACACAGGGAAAAGTGCCATTACACAGGGAACAGTGCCCTTACACAGGGAAGTGCCCTTACACAGGGAACAGTGCCATTACACAGGGAACAGTGCCATTACACAGGGAAGTGCCATTACACAGGGAACAGTGCCATTACATAGGGAAAAGTGCCATTACATAGGGAACAGTGCCATTACACAGGGAACAGTGCCATTACACAGGGAAGTGCCATTACACAGGGAAGTGCCATTACATAGGGAACAGTGCCATTACACAGGGAACAGTGCCATTACACAGGGAACAGCGCCTTTACACAGGGAACAGTGCCATTACACAGGGAACAGTGCCATTACACAGGGAACTGCCCTTACACAGGGAAGTGCCATTACACAGGGAACAGTGCCATTACACAGGGAACAGTGCCATTACACAGGGAAGTGCCATTACACAGGGAACAGTGCCATTACACAGGGAACAGTGCCATTACACAGGGAACAGTGCCATTACACAGGGAAAAGTGCCATTACACAGGGAACAGTGCCCTTACACAGGGAAGTGCCCTTACACAGGGAACAGTGCCCTTACACAGGGAACAGTGCCATTACACAGGGAAGTGCCATTACACAGGGAAGTGCCATTACACAGGGAACAGTGCCATTACACAAGGAAGTGCCATTACACAGGGAACAGTGCCATTACATAGGGAACAGTGCCATTACACAGGGAAGTGCCATTACACAGGGAACAGTGCCATTACATAGGGAACAGTGCCATTACACAGGGAACAGTGCCATTACACAGGGAACAGTGCCATTACACAAGGAAGTGCCATTACACAGGGAACAGTGCCATTACATAGGGAACAGTGCCATTACATAGGGAACAGTGCCATTACACAGGGAACAGTGCCATTACACAGGGAACAGTGCCATTACACAGGGAAGTGCCATTACACAAGGAAGTGCCCTTACACAGGGAACAGTGCCATTACACAGGGAACAGTGCCATTACATAGGGAACAGTGCCATTACACAGGGAACAGTGCCATTACACAGGGAACAGTGCCATTACACAGGGAAGTGCCATTACACAAGGAAGTGCCCTTACACAGGGAACAGTGCCATTACACAGGGAACAGTGCCATTACACAGGGAACTGCCCTTACACAGGGAACAGTGCCATTACACAGGGAACAGTGCCATTACACAGGGAAGTGCCATTACACAGGGAACAGTGCCATTACACAGGGAACAGTGCCATTACACAGGGAACAGTGCCATTACATAGGGAACAGTGCCATTACATAGGGAAAAGTGCCATTACACAGAGAAAAGTGCCATTACACAGAGAAAAGTGCCATTACACAGAGAAAAGTGCCATTACACAGAGAAAAGTGCCATTACACAGAGAAAAGTGCCATTACACAGGGAACTGCCCTTACACAGGGAACAGTGCCATTACACAGGGAACAGTGCAATTACACAGGGAAGATTAGAAGCATAATGTGGACATGTACATGCAATAAGACTAAACAGTTGACACTGATGTCCTTGAACTTGGCACTATCTAGCAACATCCACAACCAAAACTACTCACTTCACAGGCTGGCTCCAGTTTGATATTGTGACTTGGTGACTGTCTGTGTGATTCCATGCTTCCTGCAGTCACAGAATAAACAGTCGTAACTGCCAGTGTTTGAAATATGCTTTGTTACTGTAATGTGTACGCAAACTGTGCTGACATACATATGTAACATATACATGAATGTGTGTAAACTGTGCTGACATACATATGTAACATATACATGAATGTGAGTAAACTGTGCTGACATACATATGTAACATATACATGAATGTGTGTAAACTGTGCTGACATACATATGTAACATATACATGAATGTGTGTAAACTGTGCTGACATACATATGTAACATATACATGAATGTGTGTAAATTGCTGACATACATATGTAACATATACATGAATGTGTGTAAACTGTGCTGACATACATATGTAACATATACATGAATGTGTGTAAACTGTGCTGACATACATATGTACAGTAAATGTGCTCAGATGGCAGATGAGTGTGCAATCTTAGATGTAACCATCAACAGAATGAACGTAAATATAATCTGCTGGTATTCTAGACTTCAGGACCACTACTGGCCACCGATGGACATTAGCCTGTCCAAACTCTTGCCTGCTGGGCTGTGTAGACCAAACCGTCCTTCACGTTCAACCATACTAAGGCCTACACAGTTGTGTTGTTGTCTGTCCATCTTCTTCGTGTTGTTAGTGTTAGCTGGCAGACGTGTTGTTAGAGTTAGCTGGCAGACGTGTAGTCACTGTTAGCTGGCAGACGTGTAGTCACTGTTAGCTGGTAGACGTGTAGTCAGTGTTAGCTGGCAGACGTGTAGTCAGTGTTGGCTGGCAGACGTATAGTCAGGCCTGAGAACTCACACAATATCATCATCATCATGAGCTCAAAGTGTGAGCTCTTGTCATGGTTGGGCATACATATTACCTGGAGCGAGAAGCATGCTTTGGACCGGGCCCGAGAGAGTAAGGTCCCTTGAAAATGCAACACTCAAGCTGAGACTGCCCTAGGAAATGGGCGGCTCAGAACGTGAGCAAACATTTAGATTGCCACCATATGTTTATACTGTTAGTTATTTAGTTATCTTACAGAAGTAGATTGCTGCACTTAGTGAGAATGTGATTGTCAATGAGAATATAGATGATTTAAAATGGATTGGTGTTCTCTTTAAATCCTTTCATAATAAGTGTCTTATTTGTTCTAAAATGTGCTGTTCATGACATGTAAAAAGATGAAATACCTAGACAATGAAATGGTGGAGTTCAGTTAAAGGTTGGAAGAATCAAATAATGCAGAAGGAAAACATCCCTAGATGAGTCAAGAGTAGTAATAGTGAACTCCTAGATGACGAGTATCAACCCAAGGTCTCAAACATAGCAATCATGATCAGCCAGGGATGCAGAGGTGTTTCCAAGGCATCAGGGCCGGGTTATATACTGGTCAAGACCTATTGAGCGTCCTCGTCGAGCGTCCTGGGCAACAGGTCCCTTCGGGGTCCTGGCTGAAGTCAATAGGATCGCCGATTCCTCCGAAGTCGGAGAGTGTCTGCCTGTACGGCGAGGAACCACCAGTCTGCACACCAATAAGCCAGAAATGGGACAACGGATACTCATGCAAACCTCAGGTCCTGTATGACATCACACTGATGTTGGGCAACAGGATGTCTTCATTCGACATACAGGACTTCCCGTAGGAGCTCAAGCCAACGAACACAAGCAAGCAAGCAAGCATGATCAGCCATGTAACTGAAGGTCTCATACATGTCAGTTATGATCCTAGTTTTCCACAACTTGAATTCTTCCACAAAACATGTGATGGGTAGCTTGAGTTTTGCCTTCATGCAGCACATGATGTCTGACAGCCCTGGTGGCGCTTTCAGTAACTTCCTGATAGTTTTGTTTATCTGTTCAGATGCGTCCATTGGGTTCATTCTTATGTCATGTACGTGCAGAGGTAAAAAAGCTTTGGGATCAGCAATAATTGGAGGAACCAAGGGTTAAACTTTTGGCAGCCGCTTTTCTGGGCTGGTAGTCTCTACCGTTGCTGTAGATCTGGAGAACATTTCCACCTGTAGCTAAACATTTAAACAATGACCACCCTGCCAAGACTCTTCACGTGTGCTTGTTAACACAGGAGTTGCTTGGCTTGTGACCATGAATGCTATTGCTGCCATCTTGTCCCACTCAATCAACAAACTTCTTAGGCTTAAAGCTCATTGTACATCATCTAGATCTAGGGTTCTCAATCAGAGGGGAAATTCCCCTCAGGGGGGTATTTTATAGTTTCCAGGGGGCCAATTAAGATTATTTCAAGATCACGTTAATACAAGAACTGATTACTTGATATTGTTTTTCTCTCCATACTTTACAGCCCTCCATACTTTACAACCATCCATACTATACAGCCCTCCATACTTTACAGCCCTCCATACTTTACAACTGTCACAGCGCCAAACCAAGGCACTTAGTTTGGTCTGTGAAAACCGTACGGTCCTGGCCACGCCGGAAACGCCACTTTATCACAAAGACCGGAGGCCATTTTTCCTTGTAGCAGCCAGCTCGGTGTGAAGGCAGGCGCTGGGGCCCTGTGTAGTTTTGTGGCCAGCCCGCCTTGAGACAAGATATGTGGGGTTTCCCATCTGTTCATCAGTGAACAACATATGTCAGAGGAAAAAGCTGTAAGTTTAAAATGTTTAATTTAATAAATATTTGTATAATCGCAGCACACGCCAGTTTACCAACTTGAAAGTGTTTACATGGTGGAACGCGTGGGTGAAAATAATTGCTAGTTAGGTGAGCTTGTAGGAACAAAGAAATATAAATAGATAATGTAGATGAGTATTACTAAAGTGAGCTGTCCTACAGATCAATGTAACGTCCCTGAGGTTTTAGGAATATAACATTTAATTCATAGAGATGTCAGCAATCAGACAATGGTGATGTGAAATATGTAGAATAGGTCATTGATGGTGGTTAAGTATCATAGAGACTGATGTCATGTCATGCCAGCCATGCTAGCACAAGATTATTTTGTTGGGAATTATTTTACATGGTTATCCTATGGCATTAATGTGTTACTGGCTAAATAGATATGTGGGAGATTCACCAAAATATACAATGTGTGGGGTCATAAATTAGTTTATAGTAAAGACTGAAATAATGCCACATGGTGCCATGCAGGCCATGTTGGCATGGAAGGGAGTAAGTGCTTGTGAGGTTGCTAGAAATGAAGGTTACTTAACAACAGAGTGGTGAGAATCATATGTGTATGTGTATACAGCAGCAAGATATGTTTACAGGATTATTCTGTGATTATGGTGAGCATCACATTGGATGTTTGGTCAAGTGTTGGGTATGAACACTCCAAAGCAACAATGAGTAGGGGAAAATAACCATAATATAGGTGTAATATTTATAACATGTGTAAAGCAGAGAAGAGTACTTACATGTTATATGCGGCAATGATGGGTTAATGGTTAAGCTAAGCAGTTAGAACATGTAGGTAATAAATAGAAGTGTATGAAATAATGTGTTGAATTGTAGGGATGCCATGCAGATTGATAGCTACTAGGCGTAGGAAATAATGCATCTTAATACGCGGGGTGCGTATCAGCAATCATAGTGCAATCATAACTGCGAATGAAGTGTGGCTGTATTGAGGGAGAACAGGCAGGTGCATCTGGAACTGATATTGGTAAAGGGGTTTCTTATTTAGCATTGAAGTCTAGTGTCACATCTGTTACCAGAATGCAGTAGTGTTTGTGCTAGTGTATCAAACTGGGAGTTTTATGTGTAGTAAAACAGGGTGATTGTTTTATCAGGGGAAGGATGTGACTTATTGCTACGTACCACCTTTCGCAAAGATATATGCACTTGCTATGCGACATGAAGCGTAAGATAGCAAAACTTATAACCGGTGTATGATAGGAAGAATGGTGGGGAACAGAGCGTACAACTGTACATTTGCTGTCCACTCACAAATAATATTACACTGATTGTGTTGGGCTTTGAATAACACTTATTGGTCATTAGTGTGTAATAATGACATAATATATATAGTACACTGTTTATTATATTAGTACTAATGTTCTGTATCCTGCCATGGACATTGTTGTGTTTGGACCCTGTCTCATATGAATGAGGCACTCTGGCCACTATTTGGTGTACTTTCACTTAGTAATATTGTGTGTTTATTTTATGAGCTATCTTAGGGGCATCAGAGAGTCCCTAAATGAGTTCCTGTGTAATAAATGTTTATCTTTATCTTTAACTTTCTGTGAATGTTGTGATTCTTCTATGTGTAAGGTTACATTTGCACATTCTACAAATATGGTTATTCCTGTTTCCTTTGTTTTTCATAGTAAACATGTTTTACCTGTTGGTTATTAATTTATAATATCATGCGGTAATGTGTGTGATGTCATATTGTTGTTGATATCCTTTATCAAAACATGGACATTGCAGGAGCAATGTGTCCTATATCATATGGCATCCATCATAAGTTTGGGTATTTAAATGACAGAAGATGGGGGAAAGGTGGTGCATTGGGTATTATGATTGTAGTGATGGCTATGGTGAGAGTGGCCCTTTGATGATGGTGATTATGATTGTGGTGATGACTATGTTGAGGCTGATCATGTAGTGATGTCAGCTAGGATGATTGTGATGATGATGGCTATGGTGAGAGTGATGATGGGGATTATGATTGTAGTGACTATGTTGAGGTTGATCATGTAGTGTCAGCTAGGATGATTGGGATGATTATGGCTATGGTGAGAGTGATCATTTGATGATTGTGGTGGTTTTATGTCGCGATGTATGTTATATGCCTGAGTTGTTGGCGGTGACTTATGTTATAGCCTGTGTCCTGATTGTTGCTGGTGTCATGGTATATTGATGTTGTCTAGTTGGTGTACAAAGGTGTGTGTCCTGGTGATGTCATGTTGAATTGCATATCCTATGTCTGCTTGATTGCTGTTGGTGCATTGGACTGTATTTATGTCCCCTATGTACATGTTCAAATGGCGTTGTCCTGTTAGAGTTGTTGTACACCTGTGTAGCTGAGTTGTGTTTGGTGTTGATTTTGACAAGTTGATTAGTGTTGCTGTGTAACATTGGCATTTATGGGGGGTATTGTCAGCCTGTGCTGTTGGGGATGAGAAGTTGTGTTGGACCAGAGACCTGTAGGTAATGACCTCCCTGAACTGAAGACATTCTGTAAGTGAATGCTGGGCTGTATGGGGAGGTGGAGCAGGCTGAGGTTGTTGCATTAGAAGGTGTTCTATCCTAGCAATATCAAGTGTAATCTCATGACAGCAGTGGCACAACTGGAGAAGACAATAAAGTGGGTGATCTGATGATGCATCATTTTCTGTTGTATTTAACCATTAGAGATGTAGTCTCATGATAGCAGTAGTACAACTAGAGGGAATAGCAAAGTGGATAATTTGATGGAAGACATTTGTTATATGTAGGTTAATTCAAATGTTATATTGCATGTGCTTGTCAGAGTCTTGCATAACACAAGACTAGTAGCTCGTTTTCTGGCAAGTGTGAAGTAATATCAAACTATCAAATCACACGAAGTGAATATCCGAAAGTATTATTCACACGCTTTATTGACGCGTTGCATTAATTATCGCACAAACATTGCGCACTGACAATCTATAGCAATCATTTCAACATGAACAAGATCACTACAATACATAATAATACATGCAAGCAATAAACATCTCACTTACAGTTAAACTTATACAAGCATTCGACGCAGTCTCCCACTGTCGTACAGGCTAGCTCTCAAGGCAGATTCAAACTCGACTCACATTCCCTTGCGACCTGTCCCTTCAACGATCTCAGCCCGTCTCCCAGTTCCTACACGCTTACACGCACACGTCAGCTGGTGTCCCCTGCACGGTTCACGGGGTGAACTCAATTGCTGTGCGTGGCTACCTATCCGGGCGTCGGTAACGACGCCGCGTTCTCTCTGCCGTGTTTCACATTACTCAGGGTTGCGTGTTGTTATGTTGTCTGGCGTTGGTACAGACAACGCGTCGCAACCTCGGGTGTGAGACCTTGACACTCTCCACACCCCTTTTTCATGAAAGGATTTCCTTTCATGTACAATCTATATCTAGGTGTTATTAAACATGTCAAAGTCGAACATTATACCTTAACAATTATAATAAATATATACAGGTGAATAGTCAACAATATGTATACACCACTTATGTTGCACTATGAAGTACAACAGTCAAGTACAATCTATTTAATGGGCATTACCTCACTGTGACCCAGCTAGTCCGGTAGGTATCGGCTAAACTGGCCCCTACCTCACAACCAAGAACAAAAATACTAAAATAATCAGGTCAAGCCGTGAGCATCTCCCTCTGAGATGACTCCTCCATCAGACCTCTATTTAGAGTTTCTAATGAAGGTCAACAGTTTTGGCAATATACTGTCCATATCTAAACGATGTTACATTGACATGTTATTTATCAAGCACACATGTTAATGGTTACAATACATATTTACATATCACCAACAATTTAGAATAATGTCCCATGGTTATTATACAGAAAATTTTTGGGAACAATAATTTATCGTCGTTTACAAGACATAAATTACAATTGGAAATTTATTTCTTAGTGTCATAATTTGATCCTTATTGACAAATGTGCACAAAAAGTCACGTTTGTAAAGAAGCAATCAAGTTACGATGCTGAGATTACATCCTTAAAAAAATCGACATATACAATTCCGTATATGGAAATATTTTAAATTACATTTTAATACAATTGTCATACATTTATATACTTTTAATAATATGCAAAAACTCGGAAGTATACAGCTGTACTATTACATGTGTTGTGATGTCATTCAAACAAAGCTGGTCCGTTCTTGATGGATCTTCTATAAACGGAGTAGTAGTTGTTACTATCAGCTGTTGGATCATCTCTTCCGTCTTCTGCTCGGATTGTACTGTCGCAGTCATCTTTCGTACCTTGTTAAAACGTCTTGGGCACCTCGGTCTGGATACTTTAGGATTACCTCACGTTTTAGTGGCTTGGTAACTTCTTGGATCCTGTAGTGTTGTCCCGTGACACTTCTCTGTAGTGTCTGGTTGTTATAATATTTATTTACAATAATAATTACATTCTTTCTCATATCTTACAGTTATACAACACATTAGTTTACATAATACTGATTTCATTCTTTCACATATCTCACGATTATATACGCATTCATTCGCATGATAATAATAAGAATCACAATATGTACATAAGTTATATACATTGGGAGATACAATCTTCCCCATCACAATGGTGTACACAGCGTTACTGACACATTGTCACAATTGGCTGTGGTACTGGGCACTATCTACGTTGCAGTTTTTATACACCCTCTGCACTGTGCTCTGGTGTCGACTGGGTATTAGGTTCGTTGTATGGACATCTCGACAAAAGGTCTGCAAGACAGTTTTGTGAACCTTTTATGTGGTTAACCTCATAGCTATAGTCCTGCAGAAGAAGGGACCATCTTGCCACCCTGCTGTTACTAGGCGTTCCTCTGGTAACAATTGTCAGCGGAGTATTATCTGTTTCAATAATGAAATGTTTGCCTAACAAAAATCTAGAAAGTTTACGTACCGAAAATACCATGGCAAGAGCCTCGAGTTCTGGTGTACTGTAATTTCGTTCGCTGGTGTTCAGTTTTCGAGAGACGTAGTATACTGGGTACAAGATTTGGTCGTGTTCTTGGAGAAGCACACCTCCAATGGCTACGGAGCTCGCATCACATCTTAATCTAAAAGTAATATTCAAATTTGGCAATTTCAAAATAGGTGATTTAGAAAAATAAGAAAGAATTTTCGTAAATGCTGGCCTTAAACATTCACTGTTTACAATCACATTGGGTTGTTTATTTGTTAGTAGATCAGTGAAACATTTGGTCAATTCAGCAAAATGAGGAATAAACTGTCTATAATAGTTTAATAGACCTAACACACTTCGCAACTGTTTCTTAGTTGTCGGAAGCGACAATTTCAAAATTCTGGACATGATGTTATCGTCAGTTGATATAAAGCCATTTGAGATCTTATAGCCCAAAAATGAAATTTCCTGAAAGGCTATATCAACTTTGGAAGGTTTTACAGTCAGTCCATGATGTCTAATCCTGTCAAATGTCTGCTGTAGTGCTGTTATGTGCTCTGCCATGTCATTTGTGTGTATGCAAATGTCTTCCATGTACCAAATGATGTTAGCAATGTCTGTCAAAGAATTCTTGTCATTCTGACGAAGGTAGCTGTTGCATTGACTAATCCGAAAGGTAGTTTACACCATTCGTATAAACCCCAAGGTGTGGCAAATGCAGTCAGATGTATACTATCAGGATGTACAGCTATCTGCCAGTAGCCTTTTGTCATGTCAAGTTTAGTAAAATAACGTGAGTCAGATAGTTCAGTCAAGATGTCTTCACAGTTGCTCATTGGTTCTAAATCCAACTGTGTAATACTGTTGAGTTTACGATAGTCCACACAAAGTCTAATAGTGTTGTCCTTTTTGCGTACCAAAACTATTGGTGAACAGAAATGAGATTGTGAACGTCGAATGATATGATTTGTTTCTAAATCAATGATTTCTTGATGAAGTTTTTCTTTATAGTGTATAGGGATGGAGTATGGTCTACACTTAATAGGGACGTCAGATGTTAAGATGATTTGGTGTTGCACTAAATCTGTCTGTCCTGGGCTGTCAGAAAAGATCGTCCTGTAGTCTTGTATCAGTTGTCTGCAACTGTCAGTTTGTGTCTGAGTCAGTTTAGGATTTACCTTAATGTCTTGTAAGTTGGTCGTCGTGTCAAGACCTGGTGTCGGTATCTCGTCAGTGTCGTTGTCGTCCGTCCACTATGGAGGTGCTTGCTGCAGTCTCTACTTGTTCGTCTTGCCTGTGGTGATAAGGTTTGATCATGTTAATATGAAAAATCTTATGTTTGTCCCTAACTGCAATCTCGTAATCTTCCGTCGAAATTTGTCGTAGCACTTTGAACGGTCCTTGCCATGAGTCAGTTAGGAGATGTCTATCACTTGGCAAAAGAAGAAGCACGTCCTGTCCTGGCGTCAGTGTAATAGTTCTATTTCCTCTGTTGGCATATTGCCGGTAAATAGCTCCTGATTTTTGGAGAGCTTCTTTGGCTAATATACATGATTTCATAATTATATCACGCAATGATGTTACATGTTCATATGGTGAAATGTGTATAGACACAGTTGTACTTTCAGTCAACATGGAGTGGTACATTACTAATGAGGAGTGAGTGAAATTGGTATTATGGCTCCCTAACTTAGTTCTAATATGGGAACAGACTTCCCTGATGTCTTTGGAAGTTATGGTTTTAGAAGGACTCGCTTCTGGCGAAATTTAGTACCTCTTGATATTATGTGGTCAAGAGGATCAATTCTGTCGACAGAGATATTTTTGAAAGGTCTGCTTGTTGACTCTGTTAATTGCAGTTCAGCTTGCGAGTGTTTCTTCACAAGCTTATGGCAGATGTCACAACTTCTGCAATACCGTTTGGTATCACTGCGAAACTTAGGCCAATAGAATTGAGTAAGTAATCTTGCTCTTGTTTTAGCATCAGCTATATGCCCTGCGAAGGGTATGTCATGTGCTAGCTTTAATGCTTGATTGCGGTTTTCTGCAGGTAGCACCGTTTGTTCTGTAGTGCTAGAACCTTTGGTATAGTACCGTGTCAGAATTCCGTTTTTCAGAGCAAAATACCATTTAGCATTCTTTGCTACTCGTGGCTTTTGGCCTATAAGTTTAAAATACTTCTGCAAAGATCGATCGGCTTTCTGGGCTGTTATAAACTTCTCCCTGGTTGTTTCAGGAGATGTCACAACTGGACTTATTTGTTGTAAAGCCTCTGTTTGATCGATTCGATCTTGCATTTGGGCAGTAGATCTGCTTACTGCATTTGTAATATCGCAACGATCATTCTCATCACACATTGATGTTACATTCACACAATTACATGTATGTTCTGGCATAGCCAGGTTGGTATTTGTACATTCAATTACAGGTGGTAATACATCATGAATGGTGATTGGTGATGAAGGTGAAGTGGTAGTATCAATATTACAACTGACAGATGATGTATTGATGTCATGTGGTATGTCATTCACTTCAGGAAGGTTTCCAATGATAATATCACAGCAAGGATTGGTTAATGCTGCGCATTTAACCTTTGCTGTAAGGAATGGTGTCGTTATATATGCCCATGCAAGTGGATATTTCTCTATGTTCCCTGAGAATGTCCTGCATGTGACATATTTACCACTATATTGTGTTGGTAAAATATAATCTCTCTTTACCCCAATGAGAGTACTTCCGCTATCACGTAAAACTGTGGCAGGTTTACCATTAACATACCCCTGGTGGATGTTCAGTCTACCTTTGGAGTTTACTACAGAATTGGCCTCTTCACTGGTAATAGGTATAGAATGGCCGCATGTTAAACTGCCATCCTCATGAAAAGAATTACAGATGGTACATCTATTAAGGTGAACCACCTCAATGGCATGTGCTGCATTTACAAAATGATTTTTCACACTTTCTTCATCTGAGGAAGAGCTATAAATCATGGCTGAATTAGTCTTTGCAATCATTTGCTTGCCTTTACAAGAGTGGCGCCAATGGCCATAAGCTTTACAAAGGAAGCATTTTGTGAGGCGTTTGTAGTTCTTCCTCTCTTTCTCTTGCTTAGAAATGTAATTATGCAAGTAAGTAGTGTACCCAGGATGTTGGTCGCACATATCATGCTCATTGTGTGCATAGTTGCAATATTTACACTGATATAATTTCTCTGCAGTTTGCCTATAAGGTCTTTGTTTGCTATTTGACCCTGCCTGATATTTGCCATATGTAGCTGCTGCTACAAAGTCTGTGCTGGTCAGACCACTAGAGAAACAATGCTTATTGGCTGCAAAATAACCAGAGCCACGACTTTCAATCTGTTGAACACTTTCACACTGACATTCCAACAAAAATTTAGAAAAGGGAGCTGGGAGAGATGCAATAATCTTATCTCTCAACATAAGGTCAACCAATTTATCATAACTTCCATTTACTTTAGCTGCTGACAGCCATTTAGAAAAAATATTTTGAATTTCTGAGATGTAATCAGAGAACGTGTGTGTTGGCTTAGGAGACAACTTCCTAAACTGTTCTCTATAACCTGATTCATCTAGCAAAAAATGTGACATAATTTTTGCTTTAATGTAAAGATAATCTTCTTTCAGGTCATTTGGGATAGACTCTATGACTTTAAGAGGTTCCCCAGAAAGACTTCTTACATATACTATCCCCCATTCAGGTTTTGGGATTTTGTAATGATCCATAACAAATTCAAAATTTTGGGTGAATGCTGCTATGCAATCACCTGTGTTGTAACTTTTGATCAGACCTTGGTACTTCTTATGAGGTTGATCTTTGTCTGTTTCTCTATTCACTTTCTCTTTAGAACATTCAGCTTTAAGTTGTTCAATTTTCATTTGTGTTTCTTGCTCTTCTTTCTTACTTTGTGCTAAGATCTCAGCTTGCCTCACTGCAGCTTCTGATTGTGCTTGTTGAAGCTTTAGAGCAGCATCTGATTGTGCCTGTTGAAGCTTTAAAGCAGCTTCTGCTTGTGCATATTGAAGCTTTAGAGCAGCTTCTGATTCTGCCTCTTTACTTTTCAGAGCCCTTTCGGCTGCTCTCTCATCCCTCTCACTAATTTGCTCTTGTTTCAAACAATATTCTGCATATTTACTTTCACTCCATGCTCTCAATCCGTCACCAGACATATTCATTTTTAAACCCATTTCAATGCAATCGTTTAAAGAAGACATGATGAACAATAGGTATGATGGAATAAATATAAACAAAATTACTTATGATGTTAGTAAGTTACAAATATTTATAGCACAGTTAATGTCTAAAGCCAGATTAACGAAAGTATAAAGAAAGCTGGAAAAAAATTTTATACTCAAGTAATCCTTGGGTACTGTGCTGTTCAGTGGTGCTCGAAATCACACTGGAACGTCTTTCGGGTTGACGCACAAAAAATTTTTGAAGTTCATCAGACTCAGGTAAAGTTGTCACAAAAACCCTGTACTTTTTAAACTAAACGAAATTTAGAACGTTTGTAAATGTATGGTGTGTGTAATGTCACTAAAGTCTGTAAAGGTTTGTATGCTGTCAAGTATTATTGTTAGTCGTTACCACTTTCAACCACTTTCACGCTCACACTACCTCTACTCAATGACATTCAAGGGCATGGCCGCCATTTTGGATTTTAGGTACAAAATTTGTTGAATTTAGTGCTAAGTCTGAAGACGCCTCGGTTGGCTTCAAATAATATCTTCACACTTATAATTTAATTAAATCAACTCTATTAATTCGTTACTTTACCTTAATCTATGACTTGCGCACTTCTATCGGCATGTTCACATTCGCTTCAAACTCGGACAAAAAAAATGTATACGTTCGCATTTGATTCAAAACCCGGACGAAAGCCACCACATTCGCACTTGTCAGAGTCTTGCATAACACAAGACTAGTAGCTCGTTTTCTGGCAAGTGTGAAGTAATATCAAACTATCAAATCACACGAAGTGAATATCCGAAAGTATTATTCACACGCTTTATTGACGCGTTGCATTAATTATCGCACAAACATTGCGCACTGACAATCTATAGCAATCATTTCAACATGAACAAGATCACTACAATACATAATAATACATGCAAGCAATAAACATCTCACTTACAGTTAAACTTATACAAGCATTCGACTCAGTCTCCCACTGTCGTACAGGCTAGCTCTCAAGGCAGATTCAAACTCGACTCACATTCCCTTGCGACCTGTCCCTTCAACGATCTCAGCCCGTCTCCCAGTTCCTACACGCTTACACGCACACGTCAGCTGGTGTCCCCTGCACGGTTCACGGGGTGAACTCAATTGCTGTGCGTGGCTACCTATCCGGGCGTCGGTAACGACGCCGCGTTCTCTCTGCCGTGTTTCACATTACTCAGGGTTGCGTGTTGTTATGTTGTCTGGCGTTGGTACAGACAACGCGTCGCAACCTCGGTTGTGAGACCTTGACAGTGCTCATTGCTTCATGTGTTTAATATGTTGTCGTTACCATGATAATCATATATTGTGTTTTCCGTTGTTACAGGAGCGGCTGACTAGTTAGTGTCAGCAGGCCTGGGTTCTTGGTGGGATAGTAAATTGTGTCACAACTCTTGTTTATGTCGCGTCTTGGGGTTTATGTTGTGTAACCTATGTTTTTGTAGTGCCTTATTGTCTGTGCAGTGTTGCTTGTGTCAAAGTTCTTTATAGTGTCAGTCTAACCAGCTATTGTTTGGAGCACCTGTGTTGTGGTACTTGGTGTACCCTGTTGTCTTAAGTGGTGTTGATTGGTTGGGTGTTAGCCACTGTTGTTGTTTGATATATACAGTTGTCTGTTGTATCTGTAATTGAACATCCTTGTTGAATGCTTTATTCAATGTGTTTGAACACAAATTGTCAACAGAATTTGTAGCAGTTGATAAATAAAGAGCTATTTTTGTACTGTTTTTGATTCGTTTGTTTAGTCTCTTTTAGTTTTTACAGTCACTATTTCTACCACAATCTAACACCTTAATCCAATGTCTGGGTCTCAAATATGACAGTCAGTCCAGAGTTGAGGCCCCTGCCTGAGATCTCGTATATCTTCTTATCTAATTACTATCCTCTTTTTTTGTTGGTTGAGGCGGTGTGAGGTTCTCTCTCTTTTCACTATTTTTCTTCTTTGGCCATAACGAAGTCAGAACTACTCTTTACCTCTTAGCACCGTAGTGAAGGAAGCATCAGTCTTATGATTGTCTCCCTTTGTTTTTTACCATTGACTACACAACCCTCCATACTTTACAGCCCTCCATAATTTACAGCCCTCCATACTATACAGCCCTCCATACTATACAGCCCTCCATACTTTACAGCCCTCCATACTATACAGCCCTCCATACTTTACAGTCCTGTACTTCTCATTCTTCTAAAATTCGTTTTATAACGTAAGTAAACCCACACATCACTTTTTATGTAGACGTCTAGACTTGTTCTAGTATGGTATGTATTATTAAATTTAGCTTCCATTTTTACGTATACTGTGTTAGGGTGGGGGGATATATAGGGAGGAAATGCGAAAAGGGGGGGGGGATGATCTGAACATATGGTGAAGGGATGCATGGCCCAAAAAAGGTTGAGAACTACTGATCTAGATGTAATTAAAATTAATATGTAAAAACTAAAAACTTTTTATGAGAGATTTATTAATGGCGACATCGTGCTTCTTCACTAGTCCGATAGTAATTAGCAATAAACAGACAGAAAGAACATGATGAATTCAGATAGTAATTAGCAATAAACAGACAGAAAGAACATGATGAATTCAGATAGTAATTAGCAATAAACAGACAGAAAGAACGTGATGAATTCAGATAGTAATTAGCAATAAACAGACAGAAAGAACATGATGAATTCAGATAGTAATTAGCAATAAACAGACAGAAAGAACATGATGAATTCAGATAGTTATTAGCAATAAACAGACAGAAAGAACATGATGAATTCAGATAGTAATTAGCAATAAACAGACAGAAAGAACATGATGAATTCCGATAGTAATTAGCAATAAACAGACAGAAGGAACATGATTAATTCAGATAGTAATTAGCAATAAACAGACAGAAAGAACATGATGAATTCAGATAGTAATTAGCAATAAACAGACAGAAAGAACATGATGAATTCAGATAGTAATTAGCAATAAACAGACAGAAAGAACATGATGAATTCAGATAGTAATTAGCAATAAACAGACAGAAAGAACGTGATGAATTCAGATAGTAATTAGCAATAAACAGACAGAAAGAACATGATGAATTCAGATAGTAATTAGCAATAAACAGACAGAAAGAACATGATGAATTCAGATAGTTATTAGCAATAAACAGACAGAAAGAACATGATGAATTCAGATAGTAATTAGCAATAAACAGACAGAAAGAACATGATGAATTCCGATAGTAATTAGCAATAAACAGACAGAAGGAACATGATTAATTCAGATAGTAATTAGCAATAAACAGACAAATCAAATCAAATCAAATCAAATCAACTTTATTAGGGTCACAAATTGGGCGCGCAGGCCCGTCTTACATTCGGCCCTTCCAATCACTCGTCTTTCGTTCATCAAGAGCATTATACATTTACATAGGAAGATAAAATAAACATTGTGAAATGAATGTTGTAAACATAAACAAGGCTAATTACCATGTTATGAAGCCCATCTCCCACCTATCCATACATCACCCCACCCACACAACACCCCCACCTACCCACACACACGCGCACCAAGGGACACATACACACCCCCACCTACCGACACACACGCACACCAAGGGACACATACATACCCCACCAACCGATCCATCCCCCTCCCGCACATCCCCCACCCACACACACTGCCCTCGCCTGATCCCCCAACCAAAACACACTCGCCACCCACAAACATCCCCCACCAACCCACACATCCCACGCCCATCCACATACACATACTACCCCACACATCCTCTCCCCACCCACACCTCAAACCACCCATCCCCCAGCCACATCTCCATAGACAACATATTCCCCACCCATGCACACAATCCCCCACCAACCCACACATCGCACATCCACTCACACATTCCCAAACCATACACACACATCCCCACCAACTGACATGTCCCTACCCCCACCCCACACACACACATCTCTCTAACCACCCATACATCCCCAATCCACTAACACACACCCCACCACCCACACATACAACTTCCACCCACCCACACATGCCTTAACCTAATCCCCCACCCGCACATCACATACACCTCCTATCATGCACTATTCCCAACCCACGCACCACACACACACATATCCCTCACCAACACATCCCCACTTACACACCACACACATATCCCCCACCCAGATACCACACAATATTCCCACCCACACCCACACCCACACAGATACCCTTACCCATCCACCCCACATACCCCCACTCACACAACACAAAAACAAAACAAAACACAAAAATCCCCCACCCACACACATACCTCACCCACACAATATCCCCAACCAACACACCACACACCTCTCCCCACCCACACACGCATTCCCTACCCGTCCACCAACACACACTCACTCACGCATACATTCTCCACTACGCACCCACACCCCCCCCAACCAAACATCTCTCGATCACAGTACCCCTACCCCACACACATCCTCCACCCACTCACACATCCCACCCCGACACATACAACTCCCTCACCCACTTACACATCCCTAAGCCACTCACTCACACACCCCCACCCACACATTCCCCATCCAAACACACACATCTCCCACCAACACTCCCCCACATACTTCCCCCAACCACCACAATCCGCTACTCACCCATACATATACCCCATTCATACGCACATTCCCCGCACCCATCACACACATCCCCCACACCACACACTATCATCCACCCATACCTCCACAAACATACCCTCCACCCACACATCATTCACACATCCCCCACCAACACACCGCACAAATATCTCAAACCCACACACCATACACTTCTCCCCACCCACCCTTGCATCCCCAATCCACCCAACACAATCCCCTACCCACACAACCCCGCCTCCTACACATACTTCCTCAAACCGTCCACACATCTCCACCCACATAAACACACATCCCCTGCATCCGTCCCATACACATATCCTCCACCCATACACACATCCCCCACACCCATTCCAACACCCCTACTTTCACCCCCACACATCCATCCACACATCCCACCAACACCCACAAATACCACTACCCACCAAAACCAACACACCCCAACCCATCCAAACGCATACCCCCACCCACACACCCCCCACCAACACACCCACTACCCACACATCTCCCCACACTCACACATATCCTCCACATACACTCACACTTCCTCACATCTAGACACATACAAAATGTCTCACGATAGTATTGAAACTAGTATGAAGAAACTCTCACACTTTACTCACACATATACACTGACACTTGTCATGAGCAGTCTCATAAAAATGTTAAACATGGAGAAAAATGTGTACATAAAATGAATGTGACGTAAAAATAGTGATGCTCTCTCTCTCTCTCTCTCTCTCTCTCTCTCTCTCTCTCTCTCTCTCTCTCTCTCTCTCTTCTCTCTCTCTCTCTCTCTCTCACACACACACACACACACACACACTCACTCACTCTCACGCTCACACATTCACTCTTCCGCTCATTCATTCACTCTCCCGCTCATTCACTCTCCCGCTCACTCATTCACTTTCCCGCTCACTCATTCACTTTCCCGTTCACTCATTCACTCTCCCGCTCACTCATTCACTCTCCCGCTCACTCATTCACTCTCACGCTCACTCGTTCTGTCTCTCATTCACACTCACTGACTCTCTCACTCAAACTACAGTAATGAACATTAGTTTATATTATGCATGATAAAATCAAATGGTATTTAACTGATAATATGACAGATGAGAATACACAAACATATGGATTCGCGTGTTACATAACATGCGTGTTACATGACATGCATCTGCTCAGCTCTCTTTCTCTCTCTCTCTCTCTCTCTCTCTCTCTCTCTCTCTCTCTCTCTCTCTCTCTCTCTGTGTATTCTTTCATATACACACACTCACACGCACGCACGCGCTCACACACATACACTAACACATCAACTCTCCCACTGTCTAACTCTCTAACACACAATCCTTCACACACACACACACACACACACACACACACTCACTCTCTCAATCACACTCTCTCACACATACACATACACATGAACGCATGCACATGAACGCACGCACGCCTACATTCCCTCACTCACTCTCACACATACACGTACGAATGCATGCACTGACACATTCCCCCACCATTTCTCGCTCAATCACTCTCTCCACACACACGCATGCACGTGCGCACACACGCATCCACTCTCTCCCTCTCTCTAACACCCACTCTCTCTCTCTCTCTCTCTCTCTCTCTCTCTCTCTCTCTCTCTCTCTCTCTCGCTCCCACACGCACACACATATATAGTGAACAATTATAGTTAAACAATTATAATGAACAATTATACTGAACAATTACTGAACAATTATACCAGTAAATGAATTATGGTGGCATATAGTCGGTATGGATTAAGTATTGAAAGAGTTTTCGGTTAAATGTGTAGGGACTCATTGGAGTTTTCAGATCTGGAGGCAGATCATTCCATAAGTGAGCACCAGAATAGGCGAAACATGTTTTGTATAGGTTCAATCTAGGCTTTGAGACATGTAACAAAAAGAACATGATGAAGACATGTAACAGAAAGAACATGATGAATTCAGATAGTAATTAGCAATAAACAGACAGAAAGAACATGATGAATTCAGATAGTAATTAGCAATAAACAGACAGAAAGAACATGATGAATTCAGATAGTAATTAGCAATAAACAGACAGAAAGAACATGATGAATTCAGATAGTAATTAGCAATAAACAGACAGAAAGAACATGATGAATTCAGACACCGAAACGCAGGGAGTAACTGCTGTAGTCCGGTGTTTATCATACAAACAAGACAGAACATTGCATCCCAGTCGGACACTCAACAACAACAACAACAAGCGGCCATGTTTCCCGGCAGTGGTTGACTCCTGGCTGAAAACATGCATTGAGCTAAGTCTGCCTTGACATGTTGCTAAAATGTGGCTAAACAATATCAATCAATCATGAGCCATGCCGGGAAGCGTGGGCGGCCATGACTCGCCATCTCACTCGATCACCAAAGTCATGGATCAGCTCAGTGTTCCTGTCTCGACCATGCCATGTGGCCAAGCCATCCAGGTATTTACTTCTCGGTCTACCCCTTTGTCTGTTCCCTTCACTCTTGCCAGTTGTCAATACAAATACGAAGTATATAGATCTGTCACTCTCATTACCCTCTATGGACAATCACCTTCACATTAATATCCTATTTGTGGCTGACTCGGTCACAGGATTGTTAATCTGAGTCAGACGATCGACCCTAATATAACTTCTCCTTTGGGGTGAACGGGGTAGGGGTAATGGCATAATGGATAGACGTCTTTGTGGCTCCTCCGTCACAGAGGAAAAACTAGACCCGCGGTGATGCTGCGATAGTCTTCAGATGAAACAGTCAGCGGCTCACTACCCGCGATCAGAACAGGAAGGAAGTCATAGGTCGGCGGCGTGGTCGAGTCTGTCTAAGCATCATTCACTCTGAAGGAAGTCATAGGTCGGCGGCACGGTCGAGTCTGTCCAAGCATCACTCACTCTGAAGGAATTCATAGGGCGGCGGCGCGGTCGTGTCTGTCCAAGCATCACTCACTCTGAAGGAATTCATAGGGCGGCGGCGCGGTCGTGTCTGTCCAAGCATCACTCACTCTGAAGGAATTCATAGGGCGGCGGCACGGTCGTGTCTGTCCAAGCATCACTCACTCTGAAGGAATTCATAGGGCGGCGGCGCGGTCGTGTCTGTCCAAGCATCACTCACTCTGAAGGAAATCGTGGGACACACCCGGTTTGGCAGACAGGGTTGCGGTCACCGTGACATAGCCCAGTTGTGGTCAAAGGCGACGGTCAGGGAACCCAGAGACATGGTGGTTCAGGAGATCCATGAAGGAGAGGACGAAATGAGAATACAATAGACTAAGTAGGTGTCTTGGGAAGGGGCAATACATAGGTCCTTAACATGGAACGAAATCTGGCACATGACACCTTTTCGCCAAATTTCGTCATCAAACTACTTTACGATGTCCTACCCCAGCTGCTAACCAGGTCCTGTAGGGTAAATCCTCGGACCCAACATGTTCTTTCTGTCAAGGGAAGAGTAAAACGGTAGAGCACATGCTGCCTACGAGAAAGGTAGCTCTTTACTAGGGTCTTTGCACATGGCGCCACAATAAAGTACAGCTGGCAGTCATAGTGGATGAAGCAAGGAAGCGGGTGGAATGAGGGGCCACGATGCGCATTTACTTCGTCAAAGCTTGGCAGAAACGCAGAGGCAAGGAAGACTGTACTGCAGACTTACCGTTTATCCTCGATAGCGTGGACGATTGGCAGTTGACCTGAAAGGCCTGGTGGTTACCTGGCAGTGATCCGACGGTTTGGATTTGCGACCTGACATTGTACTGCACTCCTCGTCGGCTCAACAATCAATCAATCATGTGCCATGCCGGAAAGCGTGGGCGGTCATGACTCGCCATTTCACTCGATCACCAGAGTCGTAGATCCCATGCCATGTGGCAAAGCCATCCAGGTATTTACTTCTCGGTCTTCCCCTTGGTCTGTTCTCTTCGATCTTGCCGGTTATCACTAAGTTCTCCAATCCATTTCTTCTCATAACATATCCAAATAATTTTGACTGTCTAAGTCTAATTTCTCTAATCAATTTACGATTTTCATTTGTCTCCTGTAGTACTTGGTTATTGGTTTTTCTGTCTGTCCATGGTATTCTTTGCATTTTCCTCAGAAACCACATTTCTGCAGCCATGAGATGTTTTTCAGCTTGACTGCTCATTGTCCAAGTTTCACATCCATACAAAAGAACAGGCTCTATGTATCCCCTCAACACTCTTTTTCTCGTTTCAGTTGACATCTTTTTATTGGTCAGAATGTTTTTCATCTTGCAAAAGGCTACCATCGCCATGGCGATTCTTGTTCAAATCTCTTCAAGGCATATCCCATCAGATGTTATGACTGTTCCGAGATAATTGTACCGATTCACTTGTTGAAGAATATTCCCATTTACTTGTATATATAGAATATGTTAAACGTGTGAATATGTTCAATGTGTGAATATGTTAAACGTGTGAATATGTTCATTGTGTGAATATGTTCAATGTGTGAATATGTTCAGTGTGTGAATATATTCAATGTGTGAATATGTTCAATGTGGGAATATGTTCTGTGTGAATATGTTCAGTGTGTGAATATGTTTAATGTGGGAATATGTTAAACGTGTGAATATGTTCATTGTGTGAATATGTTCAATGTGTGAATATGTTCAACGTGTGAATTTGAATATGGTCACTTGAATTGTCATTAAAGTTTGGAGAGAACAATAATGGAGGGGTATATGCCCGGAAAGAGAGGAAGAGGAAGGTCAAAGAGAAGATGGGTGCAGAATGTGGCGGATGATCTCCAGATGGGTGTATCGGACGCGGGACATCTTGCTTATGACCGAAAAGTTTTCCGGAATATTGTTATTGATTTGAGATTCTGCAAAAACCATGCTACTTAATGCATGAATTAATTGGTAGTAGTAGTAGTAGTAGTAGTAGTAGTAGTAGTAGTAGTAGTAGTAGTAGTAGTAGTAGTAGTAGTAGTAGTAGTAGTAGCAGCAGTAGTAGCAGCAGCAGCAGTAGTAGTAGTAGTAGTAGAAGTAATAGTAGTAGTAGTAGTAGTAGTAGTAGTAGTAGTAGTAGTAGTAGTAGTAGTAGTAGTAGTAGTAGTAGTAGTAGTAGTAGTAGTAGTAGTAGTAGTAGTAGTAGTAGTAGTAGAAGAATAATTAGTAGTGGTTGTTGTTGCTGTAGCAGCAGTAGTAATGCTGTAGTACTGTCGCGCAGACAACGGGAAACACTGACACTGTGACGAAACGGCGATCATCTGTCTGTTGTCGGGATTCCGCACTATTTTGGCGTGTCATCGGGGACTTTCGCAGTTATAAATAGACTGAGGGAAGCCGATGGGAATTTTCCATCTAGAATCATCTCGAATCACCGGTATTTGACTGTACCGGGTTGCCGGGTGCTTCAGCGAATTCCCGTGCAGAGAGATCTAGAAATTCTAGGCGGGGAATGACTGTTGTCCGAGAAGTTGACTTTTCTCAAGTAGCTCTCTTTTCTCGTGCGCATGAGTTTGCACGTTGGGGAAATGCGGCTAGAATAGGCATTCACTTCCTGACTCTCACGGAGAGAAGACGCTGGCTCTGTTAAGCCATTTGTATTGCGTCTCACCCTCAACCAAGTTGCAGCTGACTGTTAACACAATGCGGCAGATGTGCCCTTGAACAGTTCTGGTAGCTGACTGGAGGCTGGTTCTACTTATTCAGGTATCTACTTGGTTAAATAATTTAACTTTGTAATTGTTCACAAAACGCAATCGTTCTAACCTCATTAAATATGCGGGTGTCTTTGCATCACTAATGAGAAACCGATCGATAACGCCGCTGAAACCTAGGCCGTGTGTAGCGTTTGTTTACCAACGTGTGTAGTGAATTACCGGCTTCAAATGTAGGCCTGTGAAGTTGGCGATTTGTGTTCAACTTGTATTTACCATGTGTGGCAAATCGTTGCATATACTATGTTGCTGTTTTATAATAGGACATAGTTAATCGTGCATGATATGAACCTAGACTTATGTCAGTCAGTAGCTGAAGCTAGAAGGAACTGTTAGATAGCAAGGTGAGTTGGTAGGTGGAGATTCAGACAGTGCTGTGCGTAGCTGCTAAGTAAAGAGAGAACTTAGTGCTTTACCGTAGTGAATGATGCAACTATTGTGTATTAATGTAATAGTGAATTCATTGTGTGGGACACTGGAATTCTGTGAAAAGGTAAGTCTTCATTGATGATGATGATGATGATGATGATGATATATATATATATATATATATATATATATATATATATATATATATATATATATATATATATATATGATGTGCAATTCTGTATATATATATTAGGTCATGTTATGTGATACTTCTTGGAGCAATACCGAACGCCGAGTGGGTCGACGCGTGATCACAATGCATACCGTCGCGATGTCAACACGCGTTCTAAATTCTTGTCTTTACTGTCCTGTTCTTTCCTGCTTGCACAAGTGCGAATGAGTGCTGAGGTGCTAGTGGTATGGAAGTACAAAAGGAGGTTGCATGAGACACGGGGACATATGGGATATGGGGGATTGGAAAGCAAGTTATGAAAGTATGGTGCTGGCAGACCAGGCCAGCTATGAAGTTCGGTTCAGGCCAAGGCTAATCCACTTGGAAGGGCAGAGCTGGAACATAACCCTGGGAACATGTGGGAAACATGTTTTACCAAGAAGGCTTCTTGACTCTAGGGTGGGCAGGAGGTCCCACCAGCAGAACGGTGTGTGTAAATACTTTATGTGATCATGTATTATCCCTATATCCCGAAAGATGGTACATTGATCAGTATTCTGTTTATTATTGAATATGTCCGATGTAAGGAACGAGTCCAGGGACTCTTCACCTTAATGTTTAGTTCTGTTAAACTTAGAACTATGATAACTGAGTACTATAACTAGTGACGTTAGCGACAACTTTTAGATGATTAGGGATAGGTGAGACATACGATCAGACTCGTCATTCTGATTACTTACTCTATTTGACGGGCTGTTCTTTGTGGCCAGCTGACATTGACGGGAACCCATGCTTTACTACTCTCAATATAGAGATAATGCTTTAGTTATTTGCATAACTAAGTAGCATGACTGAGGGTTGAGTAGTCAGTGGTAGGATGCATGTGGACTAATGTTTGGGCCAGAATACTCTCACCGATCGCTCTTCCTTTCAGGAGTTGCCTGTTGAGAACCAGTCGACTACACTAGTTGTCTGCCTGAAACCACTTCGTGTACCACAGCGAAGGGTAGAATCCTTTACTTACCTCGCCTGACTAAACCATACCATGTGACAAGGTGAATCATCACGAGAGTATGTTATCATCAAGTGATTTCGGTGCCCTGATAGTGCACATGGGGGATGTGATGGTTTGTGTTGTTTTTCTGACTTAGAAGATACTCTATTTCAGCGAGGAGTTCAGCCACCTGAGCAATCATGCTCAATGATACGAGACACCAGACTGTACACCGTCTATTGTGGTTCCGCCTAAACGTCGGAAAGATGAATCTATAAACTTGTACTGTTCCTACGCCAGCTTTAGTGGCAGGTCAGGATGAGACCTACACTAGCTTACGTATAAAGACTAATGGCAAGTGATCCGGTGTACCGGACAACTAATTATTGTCCAGACTGAACAGTGTTGTCTCCATATGGAATAGATGTGTGATTCTAATATTGTACTTATAGAGTAGGAAGACTTTGAATTGTTTTCTTGTAGGACTCTAGTATCAGCAGAACTATCTTATTACCCAACCAGGGGTAATGTACTACGACTTAGGGATCATTAGATTGATCATTGGCTATTACCCAACCAGGGGTACGTGATACTAATGAGGGACCATTAGATTGGTCATTGGCTACAGACCTTCATTGAAGTCAAGAGTAACTGGGGTCAACTCCAGGAGGATTGTCTCCCAGTCAGGCTGTGTACAGAGAACTGTTTATTAACTTTAGCAGTGACTCATTAGGAAGTGATGAAGTTGCAGTTCGTCCAGTTGAGTGAGGTCCAGGGGTAACTCTCTTGTTGTCGATCCAAGCTCTGGGGACGGAGTGGTCTCCAAGGTTCTAGTCATCTCACTGGAAGGAAGCCGGGTGAGTGGAGGACCGACTGGACGGGACATCTGCATCCAATCGACTTCTCAGCCTTATGATGAAGCCATATCTCTGATTCTGTCTCTACTCTATCCTCTATTTGTGTAAATAGATTATTCTATCAGGGTGTTCATTTCAGTTCTATATTCTCAAGGGTAGAATAAACTTTGTGTATGTTGACTTACTCTTTGTATAATTATTGAGTGTGGTCTCGGACGATGCCTAAGTGTTCATTGTTCCCCGGGAGTAGGTAGTTAGTGGGGGTCTAGAATCTGGAGGAGTTTGTAGACATAATTAACTAATATGAGATCAACCACAGAGTAAACAGTGTATCTACCTGTCCAACCCCTGGGGTTAGAATACACGGGAGTGCTAGAGACACCTCGGGTGTGGTTAACTCTCACTACCCAAGGCGATCTTGTCACAGACACAAAGAAACACAGGAAACATCTGCAAGTCTGTAGGTTTATTGGAAGAGCTGACATGACAAGCTTGGTCAGGACTCTGCTTGTATGGTGTTCTAATGGTTGTTGTTGTTGTCGTTGTTGTGGTGGTTGTTGTTGTCGTTGTTGTGGTGGTTGTTGTTGCTGTTGTTGTACACGGTGGCCGGCTGCAGGTCTCCTGTAGCAAACATTCGTTGTGGTTGGTGACCCCGCCCTAGCCACGGGTCAGAGTTGAAAGGGCGAGTTGGGCAGAATATAATTGTCGTCTATCTGTACACCTATACGTGAACAAAAATATGTACATGCTTGAACACATAGCGACAACAATTATTGCAATATTAAATGCATCCATTTTACTTTACTTTACTTTACTTGACTTTACTTTACTTTACTGTACGGGGATAAGTGCATCGTGGTATGAAACTATCTCGAATTAACGAGAACTAGCATACAAGCCACACAGACGGTTTTGTTGTTCAAAACTGGGTGGGGATTGAGCTAAGTTGAGCTAAGAAATGATATCAATGCACTCAGGACATCACCATAGGCGGTCCGCCCCCCCCCTCGTTCAACAGCCAGCGACGAGTCACACTACTAATTGCCAATCCCCTGCAATCTCATCAGTTCCACACACAGGTTTTCAATCTGTTTCCCCCATCTTCTCCACCTGGTCCCACGGGTGCATCTCTCATTTGTCCATAAGTATCGACCATCAAGAGGTGCATTCCCTGTCAACCTATCAGCCTGTTCATTCCCCCGCACTCCCGCATGGTCACGACAAAGAAATCCATACAATTCTCACAATCTGTGACCTCTGAAGCGAGATAAGCCATTCCACACGGAACATTCCTTTCTCCACCTTACTAAGCATACTCTTTGAGTCCGTGATTGGGTGGAGATTTGAGACTGTCAGTAAATCATGATGAGACTGAAAGTAAAACATGATGAGACTGAAAGTAAAACATGATGAGACTGAAAGTAAAACATGATGAGACTGAAAGTAAAACATGGATGAGACTGAAAGTAAAACATGGATGAGACTGAAAGTAAAACTTGGATAAGGCTGTCAGTAAAACATGGATGAGACTTCAGGTAAAACATGGATGAGGCTGTCAATAAAACATGGAATGAGGCTGTCAATAAAACATGGATGAGGCTGTCAATAAAACATGGATGAGGCTGTCAGTAAAACATGGATGAGACTGTCAGTAAAACATGGATGAGACTGCAAGTAAAACATGGACGAGACTGTCAGTAAAACATGGATGAGACTGTAAGTATAATACAGACGAGACTGCCAGCAAGAACCTGGGGTAGAAAGTAGACACGGTCAGTCTGGGAGTTGTTGAATGGACACATGATAAAAACAGACGACAATGACATGTCAGGATCTGTGGATACAATGGTAAATAATACAGCAGAACGCAATGAAAGAGTACATTGATTGTTCGATACGTGAATAGTGGGATGCACGGATATAAAATCTGAAGTTTGATCTATGTATATCTGGTTACTGTAAAGTCTGAAGTTTGTTTTGTGTAGACCTGGTTACTGTCAAGTCTGAAGTCTGTTTTGTGTAGACCTGGTTACTGTAAGTCAGACTGTCTGCTATGTACATCTATCTGCAGGTAAGAATGTCTGACTGTTGAAGTAACGGCAGATCGCCCAGATACCACGTGATCTTGAGAACATACACAATAGCCACACAAGTTGTAGACACATTCATAGACACATTCAACTTCACCGGGCCACCAACACACAGAGATACATGCAACATTCAACTCCACCGGGCCACCAACACACAGACGTACATGCAACATTTAACTCCACCTGGCCACCAACACACAGACACACATGCAACATTCAACTCCACCTGGCCACCAACACACAGAGATACATGCAACATTTAACTCCACAGGGCCACCAACACACAGAGATACATGCAACATTTAACTCCACCTGGCCACCAACACACAGAGATACATGCAACATTTAACTCCACCTGGCCACCAACACACAGAGATACATGCAACATTTAACTCCACCTGGCCACCAACACACAGAGATACATGCAACATTTAACTCCACCTGGCCACCAACACACAGACATACATGCAACATTTAACTCCACCTGGCCACCAACACACAGAGATACATGCAACATTTAACTCCACCTGGCCACCAACACACAGAGATACATGCAACATTTAACTCCACCTGGCCACCAACACACAGACATACATACAACATTTAACTCCACCTGGCCACCAACACACAGAGATACATGCAACATTTAACTCCACCTGGCCACCAACACACAGACGTACATGCCTGGTTGGACTACTTATCTTCGTTGTTGCCGCAGTTTGTCTCGACAAGATATAAATAAGACTAATAATTATTGGAGACAGATGTACACATTCAAACAAGACAAGCTCACCACAAACACAAGCCAATACTTCAATGGCTGGGTGGACTACATACCGTTCGATATGTCTTCGGTGTCGTTGTTGTTGTTGCTTTTCTTGTTGTTGTTGCTACACAAGATCCGTTATAGACAATGGTGATCTGATCGATAGGTAACCCCCGGCAGTTCCTCACTCTCACCTGACAGGCGTTGCTATAGGTCTTTCCGTCTGATCCACAAACTGGGGTGTAGTCTTCAGCGCAAATAAGCGAACATTTTCGAGGCGTAGGATCGGGTGTACTCTAGAATGTACAAGTGTAAAGTGTGGGATCGGGTGTACTCTAGAATGTACAAGTGTAAAGTGTGGGATCGGGTGTACTCTAGAATGTACAAGTGTAAAGTGTGGGATCGGGTGTACTCTAGAATGTACAAGTGTAAAGTGTGGGATCGGGTGTACTCTAGAATGTACAAGTGTAAAGTGTGGGATCGGGTATACTCTAGAATGTACAAGTGTAAAGTGTGGGATCGGGTGTACTCTAGGATGTACAAGTGTAAAGTGTGGGATCGGGTGTACTCTAGGATGTACAAGTGTAAAGTGTGGGATCGGGTGTACTCTAGGATGTACAAGTGTAAAGTGTGGGTTCAGGTTCTTTCTATGATGAGCAAATGTACATATGGGAGTCAGATACACTCTAGGATGTACAAGTGTAAAGTGTGGGATCAGGTTCTTTCTATGATGAGCAAATGTACACATGGGAGTCAGATACACTCTAGGACTTTCAATAAGTGTGGCACAAGGTGTTGATCCCACTGTCTGTCTGATAATAGCATTTCTTACTCGGTCTCGGATTGTTAGGTTGGCAGCTCTCCTCAGGCATCTCATCTCACAGGTGTTGATTTTGCGAAGGTATGATTTGGATAAAGTCCAGGTTTGAGATTGGTAGCATATGGTTGGTGTGCATGTGCTATTTATTATCTGTCGTTTTGCGGACATGGGTATATTTGGATGTTTCAGTAAGGGTGATAGTTGATATGTAAGTGCACTAGCTTTTTGACATCTGATTTCGATTTCTCTGTCCAATCTGCCATCCTCTGTGATCATACTTCCAAGGTATTTGAATTCTTTAACTTGTTTCAGAGGTGTGTTATTTATCTGTATACTTAGTGGGCCTGGCGATCTGCTAACTTGCATTACTTCGGTTTTGGTTGTGTTTATACTCATATTGTATCTGCTGCAGGTTGAACTCAGATTATTAATATGACGTTGTAGTCTGCCCTCATCGTTGGGGGACGTAACATTCATAAAATTAGATATGCAGTCTTGATTGCAGACAATGAACAGGATCTGCAGCAATAAGTAGATGTGGTTGGTGTACACAGTGAACAACTAGGGTTAGAATTAAACTGTAAGAAGACACAGATTATGGTCGTCACTAGGAAGAAGGAAATACCATTTTTGAAAACCCTATAGAAATTATTTCAGAAAAGACAAATACAAATTGATAACCAAAGAATGCAGCTACAGGTGGCCTCTACTCCACAGGCAGCCCACATGACGAAATACCACCATCATCATCATCATGTGACATGCCGACGGATGTATGTTCTCATGCGTGTCCACAGATTTGGGTCACTGGTGTTGTGTATCCATTCAGTTGCTGACCCTCCTTCAGGCCACCATCCCAGATCATCCAGTAACGTGTCGGGAGAAGGGACAGAAGTCAATATGTGAACTATGTTCTCGTTGACTGTAAACTGTTGCTGGCGTGAAATGTCTCACATTATCTGAGTGGTGATAGTTCCATATAGCTGAAAATAGGAATGGATAAGAATGCGCGTTCTTAAACATCCGGTGCGCTGATGGCGATATAAGGGGTTCAGCCCATAGACAGAAAAGTTGGACTTGTTGAGTTGACTTCTCTTCTTTCCTTGGGGACGTTGACTACAAGTACCTCTGAAGTCAGAGTGTTTTCGCCTGATGTGGGGGACACTGGTAATAGGGAAAGCTAATCCACACGCAGAATTCAGTCCAGCACTACTAGTACTAATGGGTATGGACTACACTTGAGTTCAAAATGAGCAAGCGTACAAAAATGGAAAAAAAAGCACACGCAATATAACAGAAAATGTAACCTCAAGGAAACATAAATGAACCAAATAGTTTCCATGGCAAGATTTACACCATCACGTGACATAACAGAACCTCGTTGTGACCACACACAGATAAATGGCTGTCTGCACTACGTACCTGTCGGTATGGGTTGGGAGTGGTATTGGTGGCGGTTGTATAACATCTTGTTTTGCTAACTAACACCACCTGCTCGTAAGGGGACCGGAAACAGTTGCCAACTCTCAGCTCGCACGGGTTGTTGTAGGTGATTCCATCAGATCCACACACTGGGATCACTTTTCGGGTACACCCCAGACGACAGGTTCCATATGGGTTGACCGGCTCTGTCTAAAATGTGTGATTACAAAAATAGACATTGTCTGGAATATATGATTACAAACATAGACTGTGTCTAGAACCTGTGATTACAAACATAGACTCTGTCTGGAATTTAACACGGGTAAATTGTGCAGACATTCAGTTTCCAGATTGTTCAGATGTTCAGCATACATGTCTGTCAGGTGACTGAATGTCTCATTGTGCAGATTGTCCAGCGTACATGTCTGTCAGGTGACTGAATGTCTCATTGTGCAGATTGTTCAGTGTACATTTCTGTCAGGTGACTGAATGTCTCATTGTGCAGATTGCTCAGCGTACATGTCTGTCAGGTGACTGAATGTCTTATTGTTAAGATGTTCAGCCTACATGTCTGTCAGGTTACTGAATGTCTCATTGTGCAGATTGTTCAGTGTACATGTCTGTCAGGTGACTGAATGTCTCATTGTGCAGATAGTCCAGCGTACATTTCTGTCAGGTGACTGAATGTCTCATTGTGCAGATTGTTCAGCGTACATGTCTGTCAGGTGACTGAATGTCTCATTGTGCAGATTGTTGAGCATACATGTCTGTCAGGTGACTGAATGTCTCATTGTGCAGATTGTTCAGCGTACATGTCTGTCAGGTGACTGAATGTCTCATTGTGCAGATTGTTCAGCGTACATGTCTGTCAGGTGACTGAATGTCTCATTGTGCAGATTGTCCAGCGTACATGTCTGTCAGGTGACTGAATGTCTCATTGTGCAGATTGTTGAGCATACATGTCTGTCAGGTGACTGAATGTCTCATTGTGCAGATTGTTCAGTGTACATGTCTGTCAGGTGACTGAATGTCTCATTGTGCAGATTGTTCAGTGTACATGTCTGTCAGGTGACTGAATGTCTCATTGTGCAGATTGTTGAGCATACATGTCTGTCAGGTGCCTGAATGTCTCATTGTGCAGATTGTTCAGTGTACATGTCTGTCAGGTGACTGAATGTCTCATTGTGCAGATTGTTCAGTGTACATGTCTGTCAGGTGACTGAATGTCTCATTGTGCAGATTGTTCAGCGTACATGTCTGTCAGGTGACTGAATGTTTCATTGTGCAGATTGTTTAGTGTACATGTCTGTCAGGTGACTGAATGTCTCATTGTTAAGATGTTCAGCCTACATGTCTGTCAGGTGACTGAATGTCTCATTGTGCAGATTGTTCAGTGTACATGTCTGTCAGGTGACTGAATGTCTCATTGTGCAGATTGTTCAGCGTACATGTCTGTCAGGTGACTGAATGTCTCATTGTGCAGATTGTTCAGCGTACATGTCTGTCAGGTGACTGAATGTCTCATTGTGCAGATTGTTCAGTGTACATGTCTGTCAGGTGACTGAATGTCTCATTGTTAAGATGTTCAGCCTACATGTCTGTCAGGTGACTGAATGTCTCATTGTGCAGATTCTTCAGTGTACATGTCTGTCAGGTGACTGAATGTCTCATTGTGCAGATTGTTCAGCGTACATGTCTGTCAGGTGACTGAATGTCTCATTGTGCAGATTGTTCAGTGTACATGTCTGTCAGGTGACTGAATGTCTCATTGTGCAGATTGTTCAGCGTACATGTCTGTCAGGTGACTGAATGTCTCATTGTGCAGATTGTTCAGCGTACATGTCTGCCAGGTGACTGAATGTCTTATTGTGCATATTGTTCAGCGTACATGTCTGTTAGGTGACTGAATGTCTCATTGTGCAGATTGTTCAGCGTACATGTCTGTCAGGTGACTGAATGTCTCATTGTGCAGATTGTTCAGCGTACATGTCTGTCAGGTGACTGAATGTCTCATTGTGCAGATTGTTCAGTGTACATGTCCGTCAGGTGACTGAATGTCTCATTGTGCAGATTGTTCAGCGTACATGTCTGTCAGGTGACTGAATGTCTCATTGTGCAGATTGTTCAGTGTACATGTCTGTCAGGTGACTGAGTGTCTCATTGTGCAGATTGTTCAGTGTACATGTCTGTCAGGTGACTGAATGTCTCATTGTGCAGATTGTTGAGCATACATGTCTGTCAGGTGCCTGAATGTCTCATTGTGCAGATTGTTCAGTGTACATGTCTGTCAGGTGACTGAATGTCTCATTGTGCAGATTGTTCAGTGTACATGTCTGTCAGGTGACTGAATGTCTCATTGTGCAGATTGTTCAGCGTACATGTCTGTCAGGTGACTGAATGTCTCATTGTGCAGATTGTTCAGCGTACATGTCTGTCAGGTGACTGAATGTCTCATTGTGCAGATTGTTCATTGTACATGTCTGTCAGGTGACTGAATGTCTCATTGTTAAGATGTTCAGCCTACATGTCTGTCAGGTGACTGAATGTCTCATTGTGCAGATTGTTCAGTGTACATGTCTGTCAGGTGACTGAATGTCTCATTGTGCAGATTGTTCAGCGTACATGTCTGTCAGGTGACTGAATGTCTCATTGTGCAGATTGTTCAGTGTACATGTCTGTCAGGTGACTGAATGTCTCATTGTGCAGATTGTTCAGCGTACATGTCTGTCAGGTGACTGAATGTCTCATTGTGCAGATTGTTCAGCGTACATGTCTGCCAGGTGACTGAATGTCTTATTGTGCATATTGTTCAGCGTACATGTCTGTTAGGTGACTGAATGTCTCATTGTGCAGATTGTTCAGCGTACATGTCTGTCAGGTGACTGAATGTCTCATTGTGCAGATTGTTCAGCGTACATGTCTGTCAGGTGACTGAATGTCTCATTGTGCAGATTGTTCAGTGTACATGTCCGTCAGGTGACTGAATGTCTCATTGTGCAGATTGTTCAGCGTACATGTCTGTCAGGTGACTGAATGTCTCATTGTGCAGATTGTTTAGTGTACATGTCCGTCAGGTGACTGAATGTCTCATTGTGCAGATTGTTCAGCGTACATGTCTGTCAGGTGACTGAATGTCTCATTGTGCAGATTGTTCAGTGTACATGTCTGTCAGGTGACTGAATGTCTCATTGTGCAGATTGTTCAGTGTACATGTCTGTCAGGTGACTGAATGTCTCATTGTTCAGATTGTTAAGTGTACATGTCTGTCAGGTGACTGAATGTCTCATTGTTCAGATGTTCAGCGTACATGTCTGTCAGGTGACTGAATGTCTCATTGTGCAGATTGTTTAGTGTACATGTCTGTCAGGTGACTGAATGTCTCATTGTTCAGATGTTCAGCGTACATGTCTGTCAGGTGACTGAATGTCTCATTGTGCAGATTGTTCAGTGTATATGTCTGTCAGGTGACTGAATGTCTCATTGTGCAGATTGTTCAGTGTACATGTCTGTCAGGTGACTGAATGTCTCATTTTGCAGATTGTTCAGTGTATATGTCCGTCAGGTGACTGAATGTCTCATTGTGCAGATTGTTCAGTGTACATGTCTGTCAGGTGACTGAATGTCTCATTGTTCAGATGTTCAGCCTACATGTCTGTCAGGTGACTGAATGTCTCATTGTGCAGATTTTTCAGCGTACATGTCTGTCAGGTGACTGAATGTCTCATTGTGCAGATTGTTCAGTGTACATGTCTGTCAGGTGACTGAATGTCTCATTGTTCAGATGTTCAGCCTACATGTCTGTCAGGTGACTGAATGTCTCATTGTTCAGATGTTCAGCCTACATGTCTGTCAGGTGACTGAATGTCTCATTGTTCAGATGTTCAGCGTACATGTCTGTCAGGTGACTGAATGTCTCATTGTGCAGATTGTCCAGCGTACATGTCTGTCAGGTGACTGAATGTCTCATTGTGCAGATTGTTCAGCGTACATGTCTGTCAGGTGACTGAATGTCTCATTGTGCAGATTGTTCAGTGTACATGTCTGTCAGGTGACTGAATGTCTCATTGTGCAGATTGTTCAGTGTACATGTCTGCCAGGTGACTGAATGTCTCATTGTGCAGATTGTTCAGCATACATGTCTGCCTGGTTACAGAATGTCTCATTGTGCAGATTGTTCAGTGTACATGTCTGTCAGGTGACTGAATGTCTCATTGTGCAGATTGTTCAGCGTACATGTCTGTCATGTGACTGAATGTCTCATTGTGCAGATTGTTCAGTGTACATGTCTGTCAGGTGACTGAATGTCTCATTGTTCAGATTGTTCAGTGTACATGTCTGTCAGGTGACTGAATGTCTCAATGTGCAGATTGTTCAGCGTACATGTCTGTTAGGTGACTGAATGTCTCATTGTGCAGATTGTTCAGTGTACATGTCTGTCAGGTGACTGAATGTCTCATTGTGCAGATTGTTCAGTGTACATGTCTGTCAGGTGACTGAATGTCTCAATGTGCAGATTGTTCAGTGTACATGTCTGTCAGGTGACTGAATGTCTCATTGTGCAGATTGTTCAGTGTACATGTCTGTCAGGTGACTGAATGTCTCATTGTGCAGATTGTTCAGCGTACATGTCTGTCAGGTGACTGAATGTCTCATTGTGCAGATTGTTCAGTGTACATGTCCGTCAGGTGACTGAATGTCTCATTGTGCAGATTGTTCAGCGTACATGTCTGTCAGTTGACTGAATGTCTCATTGTGCAGATTGTTCAGCGTACATGTCTGTAAGGTGACTGAATGTCTCATTGTGCAGATTGTTCATCGTACATGTCTGTCAGGTGACTGAATGTCTCATTGTGCAGATTGTTCAGCGTACATGTCTGTCAGGTGACTGAATGTCTCATTGTGCAGATTGTTCAGCGTACATGTCTGTCAGGTGACTGAATGTCTCATTGTGCAGATTGTTGACATTTAACACGGGTAAGCTGTTTGCCTTGAAGATATACAGACAATCTAGATAACTATTGGCGACAACCGTAAAATACATACAATCAAACCTCCCCAAAAACATAAAGAGACAATTAAAAACAAACACAAACATCAAAACAAACAACAACACAAACATCAAAACAAACATCAACACAAACATCGACACAAACATCAACACAAACATCGACACAAACATCGACACAAACATCGACACAAACATCAAAACAAGCATCGACACAAACATCGACACAAACATCAACACAAACATCGACACAAACATCGACACAAACATCGACACAAACATCGACACAAACATCGACACAAACATCGACACAAACATCGACACAAACATCGACACAAACATCGACACAAACATCGACACAAACATCGACACAAACATCGACACAAACATCGACACAAACATCGACACAAACATCGACACAAACATCGACACAAACATCGACACACACATCGACACAAACATCGACACAAACATCGACACAAACATCGACACAAACATCGACACAAACATCGACACAAACATCGACACAAACATCGACACAAACATCGACACAAACATCAACACAAACATCAACACAAACATCGACACAAACATCAACACAAACATCAACACAAACATCGACACAAACATCAACACAAACATCGATACAAACATCGACACAAACATCGACACAAACATACATGGCTGGATGGACAACGTACCGTTTGGTATCCTTTTGTTGTTGTTGTTGTTTTTGCTGTTGTTGTTGTTGTTGCCTTACAAGTTCCGTTACTGACTATGGTGACCTGATCGTAAGGTGAGCCCCGACAGTTCCTCACTCTCACCTGACAGGCGTTGCTATAGGTCTTTCCGTCTGATCCACAAACTGGGGTGTAGTCTTCAGTGCACACAAGCGAACATTTTCGAGGCGTTGGGTAGGGTACACTCTACGATGTACAAGTGTAAAGTGTGGGTTCAGGTATAGTCTACGATGTACAAGTGTAAAGTGTGGGTTCAGGTATAGTCTACAATGTACAAGTGTAAAGTGTGGGTTCAGGTATAGTCTACGATGTACAAGTGTAAAGTGTGGGTTCAGGTATAGTCTACGATGTACAAGTGTAAAGTGTGGGTTCAGGTATAGTCTACGATGTACAAGTGTAAAGTTTGGGTTCAGGTATAGTCTACGATGTACAAGTGTAAAGTGTGGGTTCAGGTATAGTCTACGATGTACAAGTGTAAAGTGTGGGTTCAGGTATAGTCTACGATGTACAAGTGTAAAGTGTGGGTTCAGGTATAGTCTAGGATGTACAAGTGTAAAGTGTGGGTTCATGTATAGACTACGATGTACAAGTGTAAAGTGTGGGTTCAGGTATAGTCTACGATGTACAATTGTAAAGTGTGGGTTCATGTATAGACTACGATGTACAAGTGTAAAGTGTGGGTTCATGTATAGACTACGATGTACAAGGGTCAAATGTGCGATCAGGTTCTTTCTATGATGAACAGATGTACACATGGGGGTCAGATACAGTCTAGGATGTACAAGTGTAAATTTCAGAACATCTTTGGTGTGTTAAAATCTAGTAGACAGGATTGAATATTTGCTAAAATCACCGACATAACACTGGGAATTTGCTACAGTCAAAGATATAACAATAGGAATCTGCAACAGTCAAAGATATAACACTGGGAATCTCCTACAGTCTAAGACAGAGGTTCCCAAACCATGACCCGAGGGCCACTTGGGCCCGCCAGCTCTCAGAAAGTGGCACGCGAGGCCTCGTTAATTAATATAATATATTTTAATAATTTCAAAAATGCACTCGGAGCGCCCCGTCAGCGTGCGATAATTTACTCTGCCGTGTTTTTAATTTACTCGGTGTCATGTTGTCGTCTGGTACAACTGTTTAGAGGAGTCAGTAGTATTTTGTTGAAATTTGATTTTTTTTTCACATAACAATTTACCGTTAAAGCCTATAAACATGAGTGTGGTAAATCTAAAATCAAACAATGATAAAAAGCGAAAATGTGAAGCCGTTGCTTGTCGTGAATTCATCGAAGATTGGACGAATAAATTTATGTTTATGCCTAGCAGTAGTGGTAAGCCTGTTTGCTTAATCTGCTGATTTTATGTTTCGGTTGCAAAAATTCTTAGGGACTGATCTGTTTAAAACTCTGAAGTTGTGTGTAGAGAAAAACATCATAGAATGGACCAAAATGTACAGTGTATTCACCGACGGTGCTCCCGCTTTGACGGTTAAAAAGTCTGGATGTTTAGTATTATTGGAACATTTTCTTGGCCGCACTATATTAAAATATCATTGTATCATTCACCAAGAAGCTCTGTGTGGAAAGACATCTGAAACATCTCATGGATGTTGTTCTGAAATGTGTGAACAAAATTCGAAGTAAGGCGCTGAACAGGCCTAAGGATCCAGGGGGGGGGGGGGGAACTATTCACAAATTTGTACGATGACATTTCTTCATTTAAAATGAGGCTACGACTGTGTATCGGACAGCTGACTGAAGGGACTTTAAAGGCGTTTCCAACTCTGAAGACGCTTGTGGTGGAAAAGAAATGTGACTTGTTACAGTACAAAGTAAAAGTTGAAAGTCTTCTGGATATCTTTCAGTCGAGATTTCAAGAGTTCACAATAGAGGAGGATAATGTTGCCCTCTTCATAAATCCGTTCGTATTCCCTGATGCCAAGCTCTGTCAATTACAGCAAAACCTTCAGCGCAAAGTAATTGATTTGAAATGCAATTCTGCACTGAGATGTACATTTCTGGAGCTGCCTGCTTCACCTTCAGCTGATCATATGATTTCATTCTGGCGACTATTGCCTGTCGAACAATTTGAACACTTGCATTCATTCGCTCAGAGATACATTTGTCGTTTTGGTTCGACTTACAGGTGCAAGCAGTCATTTTCCACAATGACCATTATAAAAAGCAAGGAAAGTTTCAGATTCACCGACAGTAACCTAGCTGCGCTTATGACTTTGGGCACGACAGATTTGTGCCCAGACATTGATAAACTGGCATCTGAACTTAAGTAACTGGTTATGCAGAACAGATATAATTGTAAATTAATTACATTAATAGTGATTTTCTCCCCCATGGTGTTTACTGGGATCTGGTACAGTCTAAGATATATCACTTTGGGTCTGGTACAGTCTAAGACATAACACTTGTAGTCTAGTAGAGTCTAGACATCCCAACTGTAAACATGAGAACACCTAGGGTCTCGCACAGCATGGGATGTACAAATCAACACACGTGATCATCTGGATCACAGTCTGCCTGTGAAGTTGTTGTTGTTGTTGTTGTTTTATGCCGTTAGATATCGATGGGAGGGGCTACTGAAGCTCCATCGCCTGTGACTAGCACCCTTCCTCCAATTTCCTCTATGAATCATGAACAGTATTTTCCCAGACTCAAGTAAACCCCCTGCAGGTTTGCTGAACCTATCGTAGGTTCCTGACCTGCTGAACCCTTGTGTATTTGCTACTGCAACTGTATAAGTGGGTTGTGCGGTCTGAGATTTACAACTGTAAGCTTGAGAACATCTGAGTTCCAATACAGTCTAAGGAGTACACATGAGAGAGTGGGGATATTGACACAAAGCTACCAAAGATGAGGGAGAATACCCGTGGTATATCGAAACAGACACGATCGATCATTTCAGTGCAGAAAGAAATACATAAATACATTAATGTGTGAATATGTATGTTGTATATTTCAACTTGCGGGGTCTATCTTATTGCTTTAGTTTATGTTGTGTGGTTTTTGCAGCATGTACATGACCAGATGAAGTGAAATATGCCAGACAATAAATGATTCAAACTATCGTTGGTGTCTTCGTTACTCAAATTAGTCAACAACAGTTATATTATACAATGATCTACTCAGATTAACAGTTGAAGAAAAGCAGCTATAAATACACAATAGGCAGCATATGATGAACGAAGGACGGAAAGTCATGTCTGTAGAATGTTCTCATTGTCTATGGAATGCTATCATTGTCTTTAGAATATTCTCATTGTTTGTAGAATGTTTAATTGTCTGTAGAATGTTCTAAATGTCTGTAGAATGTTCTCAATGTCTGTAGAATGTTCTAATTTTCTTTAGAGTGCTCTCAATGTCTGTATAATGTTCTCAATGTCTGTAGAATGTTCTCAATGTTTGTAGAATGTTCTCAATATCTGTAGAATGTTCTCAATGTCTGTATAATGTTCTCAATTTCTGTAGAATGTTCTAAATGTCTGTAGAATGTTCTCAATGTCTGTAGAATGTTCTCATTGTCTGTAGAGTGCTCTCATTGTCTGTATATTGTTCTCAATGTCTGTAGAATGTGCTCAATGTCTGTATAATGTTCTCAATGTCTGTAGAATGTTCTCAATGTTTGTAGAATGTTCTCAATATCTGTAGAATGTTCTCAATGTCTGTAGAATGTTCTTAATGTCTGTAGAATGTTCTCAATGTCTGTAGAATGTTCTAAATGTCTGTAGAATGTTCTCAATGTCTGTATAATATTCGTATTGTCTGTAGAATGTTCTTATTGTCTGTAGAATGTTCTCATTAGCTGTAATGTTATATTAAGTTGAAATGTTCCATACTGACACAATGGTAAGAGTTTCATACAAATGAACATAATTACCAAATATTAACAATTGCACGCAGCTGAAAATAATGCCTCAAGAAAACACTGGAAACAAAACAAAAAAAGAAAAAATAACAGCACTAAAAGTGGCGCATGACCTTGCAAGACCCCCACCCCAGGTTGACCTCTAGGCAAGTTTACGTTCAGTAGTTTGCCATTGCTTTCTGAAGTCATCTGACCTGTGTAGGGAATGATCTCCCTGTTCCGCCATGAGCGCATCCGAAGTTGGACTCTCACAACCACGTGACAATAACACAACAGGAAGTCTAAACAGTTAAAACTCCTGCTACAAGTGATAGATAATAACTACAGACACACCGTACACACCTTATAACGAACTTCACCACGGCAAATGTAAATCAAAGGTGCAGAGGGGCGGGGTTAATCCCAGAAACAAAATACAAAACAAATAATAAACTATAAATAAGTTTACTACGACACAACAAACGAGATTTCGATTATACTAATTTTCCCCGGGAACAACACAAACAGATATGAAGAAATACACGAAATTAGACAATGTAATAGCCAAGAGAACGCCCAAGAAGACTATGGATTGGCGACATCAAAGACATTGCACAATCACACGGAATGACACTATCCAGTGCCGCCCACCGGGCGCTGGAACGTAAATTATTCCTCCCCACGACGCTTGACGGCAGAAGTGGAAGATGATGATGATGATGATGATGATGATGATGATGATGATGATGATGATGATGATGATGATGAATAACATTAAAACACAAATCCTTGGTTGTTGTCGCAGGAGTTAAACATACCTGGCGGTGTTTATTTCATATTGTTATATCCTGCCGCAGCCGTGACTTCTCTTACCCACACAAGGTACCTGGTTGTCTGCAATACATACCTGTGTGTATGTGGTGGTAGTGGTGGTGGTGGTGATGGTGGTGGTGGTGGTGGTGATGGTGGTGATGATAGTGGTGGTGGTGGTGATAGTGGTGATAGTGGTGGTGATAGTGATGGTAGTGGTGATAGTGGTGGTGGTGGTGATAGTGATGGTAGTGGTGGTTGTGTGTCTAGATTACATACCTGTGGATATGGGGCGGTGGCATCACAGGTTCCATTCCTCACCAACCTGACCTGCTGGTACGGGGACCTGAGGCAGTTCTCTGCTCTCAGCTCGCACGGGTTGCCGTAAGTTCTTCCGTCAGACCCGCACACGGGGAAGGCAATTGCAGTGCAGAAAAGCTGGCACTGGTCCTGCGTGACGTCGGCTTCTGTCTGTGATTTATAAATGTCAACATGATATCTGGGGTTTAGAAGAGTCAACATGATATATGGGGTTTAGAAATGTCAACTTGATATCTGGGATGTAGAAATGTCAACATGATATCTGGGGTTTAGAAATGTCAACTTGATATCTGGGATGTAGAAATGTCAACATGATATCTCATCCATACATTCAATCAATAACATTTCATTTGCGGAACCTCGCTTGCATAACAACCTTCCGGAAAACCTCTCGATCATAAGGAAGAGGCCCCGCGTCCGATACACCCATCTGGAGATCATCCGCCACATCCTGCACCCATCTTCTCTTTGGCCTTCTATTCCTCTCTTCCCAGGCATATACCCCTCCATTATTGTTCTCTCCAAACTTTCGTGACGTTTCAAGTGACAGAAATATTTCAATGTTCTTTGTTTTATCGTCTTTAATAGCCAACCTTCTTCAATATTCAGCTCTTGAAGTATGGATGCATTTGTTCTTTACTTTATTCAAGATATTCTTAGAACCCACCTGTAACATTTATTTTCAAGGGCATTTATGCGCTGTTCTGCTTGTTCAGTAAGTGTCCAGGTCTCACAGGTATATGTTGCAATGGAAATGATGCATGCTCTTAAAAATCTAATTTGTGTAATTCTATCTGTCAAAGCCGGGTAGCGGGGTAGGGGTACCCCCTATCAAAGGAGAAGTAAGGTGCCTACTTCCCTCCGCTAGCCTACGGGACACCCTTGGGCAAGGTGGAGTACCCGTTTAGCCCCCCCCCCTCCCCCCATAGGGTAACGTGAAGCCATGGGAGCAAGTGGTGGATTGGACTTGGGAGCAGCCGACAGATAGTTGTTGGTTATGGTTTCATGTCAGTGACGGTGGGCAGAGGATCTCTCAATAATGACAATGGCTACGGTCATCCGATCAGTATGGTCACTGCCAGGAAGGAAGAATGGTAGACTTCCCTCCTTATTGATTCCCGGGCAGAGGAGGCTCGTCAGCCTTGGTTGGTATCTCTTCTAAGAGAAGGAACTCTAAATCTCAAACCTCCGCTGCCTTGCGGGTATACCCATATGGGAAAGGCTTCGGGAGTAAACCCTGAGGAGAAATCCGGAGATTGAGTCCCTAAGGCAGTTCCATGTTGTAAACAACATAGTTCTGGCAACTCCTGCGACGGCACCGATGCCAAGTTTCATTGGCTACTGCCTTTCCCTTGGTCAACATCGGCGACGTGGAGAGGGGGAACTTGCTACTGGGCAACAGCTGGTTCTCCGATTTCCATTGCCCAGGCTTGTGCCCTGAAGAGGTCACTTCAGCACCGCGTAAAGCGGTGACACAACACGGGAAGCAGCATTTACCGGTTATAAGTCTTAATGCTCGATTGGCGTAGAGCAAGGCGCCAGGGGCTGCTTCCGACGGTGGGAGAGATCATCGTATCTCACTAGACAGTATATTTGTTTTGCTCGAGTAATCCTTAAAAGGTTACACATTTTTACTGAAAGAATCTACCCCGAATCACAGGGCGGATTTAGACCCAACAGGTCCACCATCGATATGATTTTCTCACTCCGGCAGCCAAGAAAATTGCAGAGAACAGAGGAAGCAATTATATATTGCCTTCATCGACATCAAAAAGGCATTTGACCTCATGAGCAGAAACGGCCTTTTTTAAGATCCTTGAAAAGATAGGATGTCCACCCACCATTCTTAGTCTTGTGAAATCATTTCACAAAAACATGCAGGGGACAAATTTATTCGACGGCTCAACATCCCAGTCATTCAGCATCAGCAGTGGAGTAAAGCAGGGCTGCGTGCTTGCTCGTACACTTTTTGGTATCTTCTTCGCCGTTCTCTTAAGGCAGGCATTTGGGACTGCCACTGAAGGCATATACCTCAATACAAGATCTGATAGCAAACGTTTTAACCCATCAAGACTCAAGGCAAAGACCAAAATAAGATCAAGATGCGTAAGAGAACTACTTTTTGCAGATGACGCAGCACTGACTACTCATTCAGCAGAAGATCTCCAAAGGCTCATAGATCGTTTTACAGCCGCCTGCAAAGACTTTAGATTCACCATTAGCCTAAATAAAACACAGGTGATGGAACAAGATGCTGGTGCGCCTCCGTCAGTCAAAATTTCTAATTACGAATTGGATGTCGTCCACGATTTTGTATATTTGGGGTCGACAATATCAGATAATCTTTCATTAGAGACTAAGTCACACACCGAGCGTGTGAAACGTAAGATGGTGCATGATGGTGGAAATGACCACGTGTTCATATGCAGCTACTGTGGACGGACATTTACAGCGCGAATTGGCCTCATCAGTCACATTCGCTACCGCCATGGGTAGTAGTTATAAAGCCTTTTTGAAGCACAAACTATCGTCTGTCAAGACGGCAAGGTGCCAATGATTCAAAACGTTTCACCACCTCCAATGTTTCTTCACTAACATATATTTCTTTCTCCATACGTGTTTGATCTGTATTCATTATCTTTGTTTTTTTCTATGTTAAGATATAAGTATTTCAGGATCCTCGCCGGTGCTACGGAGTTCGTGCACTGAGTTGAGTTTCTCCAGACTCAGGTTTGAGTTAGGAGGAGAACGGAGCACTTATGGATTACACCCGTGTGCTGTGATGTTAATCCATCGACTGAACTAAACTAAACTGAACTAAGATACAAGTTGTGATTTTCACTATTATTTTGGATTGAGGTTATTCTGTTTTCAATACCATTCTGTGTTGTGGATAGCAATACTGTATCATCAGCATACCGAATCTCTGGTATGTCATGACCACCGACATTTTGGGCGTCATATTTGGCAATAGTAATCCACACGCACAAATCAATACAGCACACTAGAAGTAGGAGCACGTGTGTGGACAACGCTTGAATTCAAAGAGAGCCAACGCAAAAACAAAACAAAAACAAAACATAAACAAAACAAAACCAAAACATAAACAAATAAAACCAAAAGCTGATGTTCCAGATTCTCAATGACAAGGGACAATAAGCCAACAAAGAGAACCGGCAAGTGTGAACGGTTACTGTGTATGAGAGATGGACAGAAGCGGCATAATCGAGTACCAAACGTTCACACTTCTCTCATGGATACATTCACCACGGGCTGAGGATCTCGCCCAATATCAAAGTGAATGATCATAGACTAAGTGTTGAGGGCAAATTCACCTATCTTGGTAGCACTGTGTCACAAGCTGCCACAATTGATGATGAAGTGAATGCAAGAATCTCCAAGGCCAGCGCGGCCTTTGGCAGACTGCACAAGAATGTATGGGACAGAACTGGAATAAGCCTGCAAACAAAGCTGAAAGTCTATAAAGCAGTTGTATTATCCACACTGCTATATGCTTTTTCTTCTTCTTCTTCTTCTTCTTCTTCTTCTTCTTCTTCTTCTTCTTCTTCTTCTTCTTCTTCTTCTTCTTCTTCTTCTTCTTCTTCTTCTTCTTCTTCTTCTTCTTCTTCTTCTTCTTCTTCTTCTTCTTCTTCTTCTTTCGCCCGCTTATAATATGTCTTTAACTGCAATGTTGTCTCTCGTTTGAATCTAACAGTCTTTCTTAGTTCACTCAGAGGTCCATAGAGTTTATCTTCCACTGTTGTCTCTCTAGGCCAGAAGGTTCGCCTGGATATTTTGTAGTTTGGGCGTGTGAGACCTGGACTGTTTATCAGCGACACGCTAGGAAATTAAACCACTTCCACACAGTCTGCCTTAGGAAACTATTGAAGATTAATTGGCAAGACAAGATCCCAGACACTGAAGTCCTAGAAAGAACGTCCCTGCCCAGTATCCACACTCTGCTATTTAAGAATCAGATTCGCTGGGCTGGTCACTTGACTCGCATGCCAGATCTCAGGCTCCCTAAATAATATTTTTTTTTACGGCGAGCTGCGCTGTGGTAAAAGCTTTAAAGACACTCTGAAGATCTCACTAAAAGCTTTTGGAATTCATCACGACACTTGGGAGACTGCTGCCAAAGAAAGAAATTCATCATTATGCAAGGGTGTAGTCACGTGTGAAGCAAACAGGACTGCAGGAGCTGTGAAACAGTCTGGAAAGAAAAATCACCGCAGAAGATCCTGCTCCTGGAACGTCAAGCATGCTTTGCCCACATTGTCAAAGAACATTTCGAGCCAAAATAGGCCTTATCAGCCATCTTAGAACTCACGGCTCAAAACTTTCAGCCCCACTGGATGAAGTGAATGGTCATCATCATTATTGATGGACAAACACCACAGGACCTGTTTTGCTTTATGACAGTGAATCTTGGAATGTAAATGAACAAATAAGGGAGGACTTTGAAGCAGCAGAGATGTGGCTCTTGAGATGAGAAGAGAGGCATTAGAGAACATCGTGATGACTGGAAAGATCGAGGGGAAAAGAGGCAGAGGCAGACCAGAGAAATGATGCTGGATGGATTGAGACGGTGACATGGAGGAATATCAGCAGAAGAGTTGATCCAGAACAACAAAGACCGAGATCTATGGAGAGACTGTGGCGGGACAGCCCGGCAGCATCATAATTACACAAGTTTTCAAGGAATTACAGAGCCCACAATATTTTTCTAAAATTCTCTAAAAGAATAAACGTTCCCCAGAAGAGGATAAAAACGTAAGAGAAAAATACAGAGTCACTTAGAGCCCGCACTATCATTTTTACTACATTGGTAGATCAAAGCAACGTCTGGTCTCTACATCTAAGAGATTTTCCCTTTGATGTTCTGATCAACCAGACATCGCGGAGCCAGTCAGTTGAGATTGACGTGTTAGTTTAGAATCAAGAGGGTCAGCCAGACCCGTCTGAAATAATACATGGCAGTGCTACTCAGGGGAAAACCCCGTGGGATCCACAGACGGCAATTTAATGCAGGCCTAACACCTATCTAAAAGTCCAGACTTTGTGGAGCCGGGACGTCTGTAATTGCCACCACAAAGGAGCAATTAGGACCAGATGCTTAACACCTCGCCGCAATACTACGGGGCAAAGTAGAAACCCATGGCTGACACATTCCGGCCAGCAACCGAGAAGGCTGGTGTTACCAGCCTATTGGAATGTAATGACGCAACTGCATTGCCGCCAAAGCAGGTTTCATTGTTTCAGGCGTGGGGGGCATTGGTCAATTTGATTGACAGATGAAACTACCCTTCACAGGAAAGGAGGAGGGGTGAAAAGAATTTGGCACTTAATCCATCTAGGTAAATCATCTTACATGGAAAAATAGGTGGAGCTAACAGGAACTTGGACATATTAATTAACCAACCTGGAAACTAGCCAGGAATTGACTAGAATAAAACTACATGCATGGCCAGCAAGACTTCAGACGCAAATTCACAATAGCATTCTTAGGATACCTACTGGAGAAATATTAACATTTCGTTCTGTTGGACTTCTGTACGAAGTCGTATGACAGGATTTCCTAGCTATAACCCAGGTAAGACCATTACTCTGATTAGTTGTCTGCTAGTCTGAAGGCTTGTGTAGTTTCGTGTTCTGCATATTCTCCCAAACTTTACACTGGTGGATTTTCTTTGTACTTAATGTTCCAGTTCTAGCTTTACGATTTCACTGAGAACTATTTTCTTCTTTCATTCACCACTTGGTTGTCTGATTTGTTGTATGTGATAATTTGGAGAAATCCATTATCCAAGCTACATGAGCGTGTGGCTTATGCATGTACAGGAGATACATTTAGATTCATCCTGTATGATGTTAAACATTGGGGAGACTGACTACTTAGGAGAAATTCCTGAGAGCTCCCAGTCTCTTGATAGCGTCCAAATTAACGTTGATTATTTGGACCAACACTTTGAGTGCCTACCAAGATTGTGGTGAAACCACTTGGTTTGAGGAATGGCACCAGTTCACCTTGTCTGCATGATGTCTGCATGAGGACAGACATGACTTAGGACATTCAATACCCCAGACAGATTCAGGGAAGGCATTTAATGTTCGACAGGACTGTGCGACCAGCCCTTCCGACAAGACAGTATGAATGAATCAGAAAGGGAAAGAGTAAGTGAGGTGAACTTATATGGGAAACACTCCATTACATAAATGGAGGTGATTGTGTATGTTTTGAGCTATAGATGTTCCAAATAGTTTTATGAATATATACATATATATTTATTTATTTAGAACTGATATATGTTATGTAACATGCCATCATATATATCATCATACCATCATATATTATGACTTGAATGTATGTTTATATGAATGTATAGACATATGTGTTTGAGATGTGTAGACGTAGATACTACCCATCTCCGTTCGTTTCATTCCAGATCTCTTAGGAGCAATGGACAGTCAACAACCCATATCCGGAAGTGACTTAGCCTTGTGAAGGGACCAATTTGGACTCCTTCAATCTGACAGTGAACTGCGTCTCACTGGGGGAAGCAGGACCTATGTGCTTCTGAGCTTTTCAGCCAGATGAGTTACGTATACCATAATATAATCATCATCATCATATGATCATCAATAGCAATAATAAACACAGTTGTTGTATTTTAAAACTCAATTTGTCCGTATAATTCTAAATGTTTATAAATGTTTGTGTAGCTTAATCAAGTACACACATTATTGTATCATTTAGTGGGGGTTCGCACATATTATCCAGAAGTGGGAATCTATGTCCGGGAGGTATCTTGCCTATGCAGTCATAAGTAACCAGATTACGTTGCATGTCTTAACTCCTCCTTTCTCACTTCTGGTGATACCAAGTACAGCCAAAACTATATAGATATATTCTATCTTCAACGAGCCACTTCTTGGCTGTTTTCTTGAGTATCAGGGACAGTGTCTTAAATCAGCATAACAGACATTTGTTCCACGTTTTCTCTCTGGGATCTGGGTGGTAACTAGTCCCTTCTGACAGAGTTAGGGGATCTTAAACTGCATCCAGAACTAAACACCAGTAGAAGAAAATGATTTTGGCTGAGTGGTTGCCCATCTGGGATCTAACCCCAGCCAGTTGGTGACATATTGGGACGGCTCGTCCGCTATAGAATCCGGGAGTAAACCCTAGAGCCTATTGGTCTGCTCGCCCGCTATAGAATACGGGAGTAAACCCTAGAAAACTTGGTTCGCTCGCAAGGAACGAACCTATTTCAAATCTGTTAGTCTGGTATTATTCTGGTCTTGCCCATGGATAGAACCTAGGTAATTCTCACTTACATTCTTAGCAGCATTAGTTAGTTATAATTTATTTCTAATGTAATAGCTTGCTTGATTGTAGGCAAGATTTTGACACATCAGGACTTCTCATCCATGATAGAATCAGAGAATAAATTCTAGACTATTGATTTTCATAAACCATTCTTTCATTCTTCACCCATTACATTTGCTAAGTATTAACTTAGGAATTTGTTTCTAGGGAAGTCTGTAGAATTTAAATAACTTGTTAAAAAGTTAATAATGGATAATATCATATGAGTTAATTTACATCATTCACCACTGTAGAATTAATAATCACATTAATTAGTGATATTAATTAGTTTATTGATGATTTACTTGATGATTTTTTGATTACATGCTTTATCATTTGATTTAATCATGAATAATTTGATAATTCTTAGTTAATTCAGTGTATGACGGACTGCTTTGCATCAACTTTCTCACTCTAATTCACTACTATCATTCTCATAGCAGTGTCTGTTCCTCTTGTCACTATCCTGCTCTAGCATAAATCTGACTAGCTCTCTGTAGGGTAATAATATAATTACTTACCTGAGTTTAAGCTGAGAAGAGATCATGGATGCACGCACAGATTTCTTAGAGTCCGCTAGAGGATGGGGCATAAGGCTCGGCTTAGTAGGAGAGAAGCTAGAACTATTTATTAGAGAAGAAATGGATTGGTGGGACAAAGAAGATGAGCAGATGATGAAAAGAGTTGCAGAATTAGAAGCAGATATGCGTCACAAAGCTGAAGAAGATGAGATGAAGAAGAAGCAAATTGAAATACTGAACGTGGAGGAATCTACCAGCTCGATTGAGGAAAAGCCAATCACTCAAGCCGAAACTCTGATAGAAAGCGGGGAAGCTGACCGTCACAAAGAAGAGGCATGCATTCCTTCGCAAATCCCCATGGCTCAGAAAAACCAAAACTTGCGCACAGAAAGGCAGATGCTTCCCTCGCCTATTCCTAAAAATATTAAAAATAAACGGAATAGGAATAAATGTACCAAGCGTTCGGTAAACAGTCACAAACGTGATAAATGTTTACACCGCAATGAAAGCGGATTAGCTGGCTTGGCAACCCAGCAATCTCAGGAGCTTCCTAAGACTTCCCAAAGGAGAAAAATCCAGGAGGAGGAGGACCTGAGGAAAACTATTAAAGAGATCGAAGGCGAGACCTTACCCGACTCTTTTATTCCCTTCAGTTCAGAGAAACTAGGAGTGGAAATGAATTCAACTGAGACCGGAATGGATGTAAAACAGGATTCCATTGTTTCTCACGGTGTGGCCACACAAGATGAAATAATTATCAGTTTGAATTACTTATCTCAGGTGGGATATGGCATTGAAAATGACATCCCACAACATTCACTTCTATTGGATTTGGAACAAGAAAACCAGACCAGGGAGAGAATACCTCAATTGGACTTGGCACAAGAGAGCCCAGCCATGGAGGACAAACAAGACACGGAGGAGAATTCTTACGATGTCAGTATCTTGGAGTCTTTCGAAAAGGAAACTCAAGATACACAAAGCATTCATGTAGGTTATACCACGGACTCTGATTCAGGGACGATAAACATGTCTGCTAACAACAAAGAAGAAAATACTTCTTTGGACAGGATGAAGGTAATGCCTATCATCAACACAGCTGAAGCTAACAGGGGATCACAAATGATGGACTCTGCAGCGGAACAAAACCGGAGCGGTTGGTATACTCAACACTCAGGACCTTGTTTACCTTTCACTTCAACCAATGTTGGATGGGGAGAACAGCTGTTTATGTATACTTCTACAAGGAGTGATACAAATTCACAGTTCTTGGGGAACAACATGATTTCTCAAAGCTGGACAACTTCTACTAGCCTTATACTTTCAAACACAGATTCAAAATGGAACTCTGTTGAAGAGGAACGCACCTGGATAAATAATTATCGAAGGAAGAAAACTCTTAAATCAAGAGGTAGTAAACTGACATCCTACCAAGAAAGAGGCAAGTATGAGTTGAATGCACATCATAAAATTATGATGTTTAGCAAATTTCCTGCCAAATGGAGGAGATTAAAGGATTTTATTATGATCGTTGGCCGACGGAGAAAAAGAAAATGGAGCAACATTACTGCGACCAATTCTTTTAAGAAAACACTGATGGCACTTCCTCTGCTTATAGGACAAGGGCCAGAAATTGAGTGGACAATAGCAGTCTCTCTGCGGCGCAGGAGAATCTTGTTATACATTTTGCAATTTCCCGGCTGGGAAAAAGTAAAACCTCCAGAGGACAGGACATTACCGAGCAATAGCCCGGAAATCCGACACAACACCAGGAGCAAAGATTTGCAAGATTTATCCTGGGAGAATGGACATGGGATATTTCTTTTGACTCATAGAACATCCCACTGCCACAAAGAATATTGGGAACCCAGACTGGGAGGCAGTTGGAGAACGGAGAGAACTTAGATACATTCTTGAATGCTGCCGAGGCTCTGTTATAGGCTTCATTAATGAACCTACTTAAATTGGAGAGCTATGTGGCGGGACAGCCCGGCAGCATCATAATTACACAAGTTTTCAAGGAATTACAGAGCCCACAATATTTTTCTAAAATTCTCTAAAAGAATAAACGTTCCCCAGAAGAGGATAAAAACGTAAGAGAAAAATACAGAGTCACTTAGAGCCCGCACTATCATTTTTACTACATTGGTAGATCAAAGCAACGTCTGGTCTCTACATCTAAGAGATTTTCCCTTTGATGTTCTGATCAACCAGACATCGCGGAGCCAGTCAGTTGAGATTGACGTGTTAGTTTAGAATCAAGAGGGTCAGCCAGACCCGTCTGAAATAATACATGGCAGTGCTACTCAGGGGAAAACCCCGTGGGATCCACAGACGGCAATTTAATGCAGGCCTAACACCTATCTAAAAGTCCAGACTTTGTGGAGCCGGGACGTCTGTAATTGCCACCACAAAGGAGCAATTAGGACCAGATGCTTAACACCTCGCCGCAATACTACGGGGCAAAGTAGAAACCCATGGCTGACACATTCCGGCCAGCAACCGAGAAGGCTGGTGTTACCAGCCTATTGGAATGTAATGACGCAACTGCATTGCCGCCAAAGCAGGTTTCATTGTTTCAGGCGTGGGGGGCATTGGTCAATTTGATTGACAGATGAAACTACCCTTCACAGGAAAGGAGGAGGGGTGAAAAGAATTTGGCACTTAATCCATCTAGGTAAATCATCTTACATGGAAAAATAGGTGGAGCTAACAGGAACTTGGACATATTAATTAACCAACCTGGAAACTAGCCAGGAATTGACTAGAATAAAACTACATGCATGGCCAGCAAGACTTCAGACGCAAATTCACAATAGCATTCTTAGGATACCTACTGGAGAAATATTAACATTTCGTTCTGTTGGACTTCTGTACGAAGTCGTATGACAGGATTTCCTAGCTATAACCCAGGTAAGACCATTACTCTGATTAGTTGTCTGCTAGTCTGAAGGCTTGTGTAGTTTCGTGTTCTGCATATTCTCCCAAACTTTACACTGGTGGATTTTCTTTGTACTTAATGTTCCAGTTCTAGCTTTACGATTTCACTGAGAACTATTTTCTTCTTTCATTCACCACTTGGTTGTCTGATTTGTTGTATGTGATAATTTGGAGAAATCCATTATCCAAGCTACATGAGCGTGTGGCTTATGCATGTACAGGAGATACATTTAGATTCATCCTGTATGATGTTAAACATTGGGGAGACTGACTACTTAGGAGAAATTCCTGAGAGCTCCCAGTCTCTTGATAGCGTCCAAATTAACGTTGATTATTTGGACCAACACTTTGAGTGCCTACCAAGATTGTGGTGAAACCACTTGGTTTGAGGAATGGCACCAGTTCACCTTGTCTGCATGATGTCTGCATGAGGACAGACATGACTTAGGACATTCAATACCCCAGACAGATTCAGGGAAGGCATTTAATGTTCGACAGGACTGTGCGACCAGCCCTTCCGACAAGACAGTATGAATGAATCAGAAAGGGAAAGAGTAAGTGAGGTGAACTTATATGGGAAACACTCCATTACATAAATGGAGGTGATTGTGTATGTTTTGAGCTATAGATGTTCCAAATAGTTTTATGAATATATACATATATATTTATTTATTTAGAACTGATATATGTTATGTAACATGCCATCATATATATCATCATACCATCATATATTATGACTTGAATGTATGTTTATATGAATGTATAGACATATGTGTTTGAGATGTGTAGACGTAGATACTACCCATCTCCGTTCGTTTCATTCCAGATCTCTTAGGAGCAATGGACAGTCAACAACCCATATCCGGAAGTGACTTAGCCTTGTGAAGGGACCAATTTGGACTCCTTCAATCTGACAGTGAACTGCGTCTCACTGGGGGAAGCAGGACCTATGTGCTTCTGAGCTTTTCAGCCAGATGAGTTACGTATACCATAATATAATCATCATCATCATATGATCATCAATAGCAATAATAAACACAGTTGTTGTATTTTAAAACTCAATTTGTCCGTATAATTCTAAATGTTTATAAATGTTTGTGTAGCTTAATCAAGTACACACATTATTGTATCATTTAGTGGGGGTTCGCACATATTATCCAGAAGTGGGAATCTATGTCCGGGAGGTATCTTGCCTATGCAGTCATAAGTAACCAGATTACGTTGCATGTCTTAACTCCTCCTTTCTCACTTCTGGTGATACCAAGTACAGCCAAAACTATATAGATATATTCTATCTTCAACGAGCCACTTCTTGGCTGTTTTCTTGAGTATCAGGGACAGTGTCTTAAATCAGCATAACAGACATTTGTTCCACGTTTTCTCTCTGGGATCTGGGTGGTAACTAGTCCCTTCTGACAGAGTTAGGGGATCTTAAACTGCATCCAGAACTAAACACCAGTAGAAGAAAATGATTTTGGCTGAGTGGTTGCCCATCTGGGATCTAACCCCAGCCAGTTGGTGACAGAGACATGAACTCATACGCCAGCTGACAGGGCACTTGAATATGATAATGAATATCCTGACTGCATTCACACATCGTGTACATGATACTGGATGTCAAGGTTGCACAGAACAGACATGACAACAACTTACCATTGAGAGAAGCATAAAACAGGATGGGCGACAACTTACCACTGAGAGAAGCATAGAACAGACAGGACAACAACTTACCATTGAGAGAAGCATAGAACAGACAGGACAACAACTTACCATTGAGAGAAGCATAGAACAGACAGGACAACAACTTACCAGTGAGAGAAGCACAGAACAGACAGGACAACAACTTACCACTGAGAGAAGCATAGAACAGACAGGACAACAACTTACCACTGAGAGAAGCATAGAACAGACAGGACAACAACTTACCACTGAGAGAAGCATAGAACAGACAGGACAACAACTTACCACTGAGAGAAGCATAGAACAGACAGGACAACAACTTACCACTGAGAGAAGCATAGAACAGACAGGACAATAACTTACCACTGATAATAATAATAATAATAATAATAATAATAATAATAATAATAATAATAATAATGACCTGATGTCAGGTCTTAGTCAGATATGACTGAGCTACCGTATAACAGTAGACGGTACTACCTGGTTTCTGTTAGCGCCGAACGTTGGGCGGCGCTTACCAAACCCGACACCCCACATTGTGCCAACGGCTTCGGGCGGAAGAGCGCAATTGGGAGGGTACAAGCCTTACCCTGGTGCGAGGAAATGCAAGCTAAAGACAAAATTGTCATGGCAGGGCAGACCAGGCCCTAAGCCTTGGTTGGCGACTGGTCTAGGATCGAAGCTCCGACAGGCGGACAGTTAGAGCATTGCTTTGCTGATCCGGCAGCTTCTGCAGCTTGTCTTGTTCCAGATGTAGGGGTGTTACCTTTCCTCTGGAGTGAACTAGGCAGGCCGAGAGAGGGATCATGCTGCATGGGCAACACATGATCTCTATATTTTAGCCCAGGCTTTGTGCTATGGAGAGGCAATAACTCCATCCCTGGTCTTAACTGGTCTCGGAATCAAAGCGAGAGGCAACTGTTACGGGTTATAAGTCCTTGTCAGTTGGCGTAGACATGGGGCGCCACGCGTTGCCTCTGACGGTGGGAGACACCTATAGGTGTCACTGATCAGCAACCGCCCGCCTCAAGCTGGGCAGCCCCCAGCCAATTGGGTGCTGATCCGCCACAGCCTGCCTGCTTCAATGGGTGCTTGGGGCTAGGACAAAATCTGAATCGCAGGCTGTAAAACCAATGCACCAGGTACAAACAAAAATATAAATAGAAACCTCAAGCTACGGCTTGCAACCTGGAACGTGAGAACCATGTGTCCAGGATTTTCCACTGACTTGACCAATATTGACGATGTGAGAAAAACGGCTGTGATTGATGCCGAACTCAATCGTCTTAACATTGATATTGCTGGCCTGCAGGAGACTCGCCTCGCTGAGGAAGGGTCACTCAGGGAAAACAACTACACCTTTTTCTGGAAGGGTAAAGGGCAGGCAGAAAAAAGGCAACACGGTGTGGGCTTTGCAGTAAAGAATTCGCTACTGGGAATGATTGAAATTCCAGCAGGAGGAAATGAAAGACTATTATCCCTGCGCTTGGCAACCTCTTGTGGGTTTGCCACCATTATTACTGCATATGCACCGACACTCGATTCCTCTGATGATGTGAAGGATTTGTTCTATGAGGAGTTAGACTCTGTGATCAAGGCAGTTCCAAAATCCGACTACATTTATATGCTCGGTGATTTCAATTCTCGTGTGGGCAAGGACTCGAGTTCATGGCCAGTGTGCCTTGGAAAATACAACATCGGTCGCATGAATGAAAATGGGCAAAGGCTGCTGGAGCATTGCACCAGTAATGACCTATGTATTACAAACTCTTTTTTTAAAACAAAAGAGATGCATAAGGTCACATGGAAACATCCAAGATCCGGCCATTGGCACCAGCTGGACTTCATCATCACACGGAGACAACATCTGAACCATATATCATTGACTCGTAGTTACCACAGTGCTGACTGTGATACGGATCATTCTTTGGTTGTTGCAAGGGTTAGACTGAGACCAAAGAGAATCTACACAGCTAAACACAAATCTAGCCCCAGGATTAATATTATTAACACTCATGATCCTGAAAAGTGCTTTCAGTTTCAACAGCAACTTGAAGACGCTTTCACTGATACACCAGAAAATTTTACAGTAAATGATAAATGGAATAAACTTAAGGAAACTCTTTGTAAAACTGCCGTAAAGGTTTACGGCACTGTGGATCATAAGAGGCAGGACTGGTTTGCGGCCAACAGCGAGACTCTGCAGCCCTTGATTGATAAGAAGAAGAAAGCTCTCTTAAGAAACAAGGAAAGACCAACGCGTAACACTCTGAGTGAGCTAAGGCAAGCTAGGAAGGATGTGCAAAAGGCTGCCAGGCAGTGTGCAAATGATTATTGGATCAAGTTATGTGAGTCCATTCAAATCGCAAGTGATAAGGGAGACATAAGAAGCATGTATGAAGGAATAAAGAAAGCCTGTGGTCCAGTGATCAAAAGAAGTGCACCATTGAAAACATTGACTGGAGAAGTCATCACTGATAAGAAACAGCAGATGGACAGATGGGTAGAGCACTATTTGGAGCTTTACTCAAGTGAGACCAAACTAGCGGATAATGCCCTCAACGCCATAGAGGCTCTACCAACTCTTGACCACCTGGACACACTTCCCACCATAACAGAAGTTAAGTGTGCTATAAATGAACTTGCATCTGGCAAGGCTCCAGGTAAGGATGGGATTCCAATAGAGGTTATCAGGAGTGGGCAAGACACACTCACTATACAGATCCACCAGCTAATAGAGCTATGCTGGCGTGAAGGACAAGTCCCACAGGATTTCAAAGATTCAAGCATCATAACACTGTACAAGAACAAGGGCGATCGGAGCGACTGCAACAACTATAGGGGTATCTCACTTCTGTGTATTGTTGGAAAAGTATTTGCCAGAATTGTTCTGCGCAGACTTCAAGTCCTAGGAGATCAAGTCTACCCCGAATCACAGTGTGGCTTTCGACAGAACCGGTCTACCACTGATATGATATTCTCATTGCGACAAATGCAAGAAAAATGCCGTGAACAGAATCAACCACTGTTTATTGCCTTCATCGACCTCACAAAGGCATTTGATTTGGTCAGTCGTGAGGGTCTGTTCAAGGCACTAAAGAAGATTGGCTGCCCACCAACTCTTCTGTCTATTGTGGAATCGTTCCACACAGGCATGAAGGGTATAATCAAGTTTGATGGTGCAACTTCTGAAGAATTTGAAATCAAGAGTGGAGTTAAGCAAGGTTGTGTACTAGCTCCCACCCTCTTTGGAATATACTTTTCACTTCTACTGAAATATGCATTTCGTGATCAGGATGGTGGTATATACATTCACTCACGTTCAGATGGCGGCCTCTACAATGCTCAGAGATTGAAGGCTAAGACCAAAATTAGGAGGGTACTGATCAGAGAGTTGCTTTTTGCAGATGATGCTGCAGTTACGACCCACTCTGAGGAAGAATTGCAATGTCTACTATCTGCATTCTCCAATGCTTGTTCTGAATTTGGTTTAACAATTAGCAAAAAGAAGACACAGATTATGTCACAAGGTGCACATGGGGTACCATCAATCTTTATTGACGACGCCGAACTAGAGATAGTAGATCATTTTACATATCTAGGATCGGTGGTAAATAGCAAATTATCCCTAGATCAGGAAATCAACATCCGGATTGGTAAGGCAGCAACAACAATGAACAGGTTAAGAAAAAGAGTCTGGGAGAACAGGAAGCTTACTGCCAAAACAAAAGTCCTTGTCTATCAAGCCTGTGTCCTTAGTACTCTTCTCTATGGCAGTGAAACCTGGACAACTTACTCACACCAAGAGAACAATTTAAACAGCTTTCATATGCGGTGTCTGCGAAGAATTCTTGGTATTAAGTGGCAAGACAAAATCACAAATACTGAAGTATTGGAAAGATCAGGTTGTGTGACAGTTTATTCCATGCTCAGTCTTCGTAGACTTAGATGGATAGGACATCTTAGGCGGATGGATGATGGTAGAATACCAAAGGATATCTTTTTTGGTGAATTACAGATGGGTAAGAGATCTCAGGGTCGGCCTCTACTACGATACAAAGATGTGTGTAAGCGGGACATGATTGATACAGGCATTGATAATGCACATTGGGAGCAAGTCGCCACTGAACGTGTTGCATGGAGGGCAAATATCAGAAATGGAATAAAGTCAAAGGAGAAAATTATTGCAGAAAAGTCACACACCAAGCGTTTGAGACGTAAGATGGTGCATGATGGTGGAAATGACCACGTGTTCACATGCACCCACTGTGAACGGACATTTACAGCGCAAATTGGCCTTATCAGTCACACTCGCTACCGCCATAGTTAAAAGTTATTATGCCTTTTTAAAGCACAAACTATCGTCTGTCAAGACGGCAAGGTGCCAATGTGTGAATAATAATAATAATAATAATAATAATAATAAGTCTTTATTTTCAAAGGGTTTAGAATTGGGCACGCAGGCCCGTCTGACATTCTGCCCTTCTTCTCTATTTCCTCTCATACATTCTTTCATTCAACATCACTTATGAAGCAACTTTTGACAACAAAAGAACATTAAAACGCATGAAAAATAATCAATAACAAATGACTCACTGAAGCAGTGTTTAACATGGGCATTATAAATACCTAAGGAGGGTGTAACGTGCCATACATAAGGGAATGTTTTTTGGCTAGTTGTCGTTTGAGATAAGTTACCATTATTGTCTTTTTTGTGTTGTTTGTTATGGGGGCATGTAGTCTGTATAGAACAGACAGGACAACAACTTACCACTGAGAGAAGCATAGAACAGACAGGACAACAACTTACCACTGAGAGAAGCATAGAACAGACAGGACAACAACTTACCACTGAGAGAAGCATAGAACAGACCGGACAACAACTTACCACTGAGAGAAGCATAGAACAGACCGGACAACAACTTACCACTGAGAGAAGCATAGATCAGACAGGACAACAACTTATCACTGAGAGAAGCATAGAACAGACAGGACAACAACTTACCACTGAGAGAAGCACAGCCAACATCAGTGCTATATACATCTTCTCTGTCATTGTCATGTTGTTGTTGATGGTGTCGATGAGCTCTCACACACTTGCAACAATGTTAACTAGGAGCAGCGGTCTACCAATGTGTTATGTCGATTTGTGGCCGTGGTAGTTGCTGGTAGCTGAATTCTCGCACACTTGCAACAATACTAGAAGCACCGATCTATCAACATCTCGTGTTTGTGGCAGGACATTGTACCCACCAGCTTTATACCATCGCTCCTGTTCCCCTCTGTGACGGTTGACTAACCTCACAAACACAAAAACAAAAATAAAATTAGCATTAATTGCCATGTTAAAATGGACAACCCCAGGATATAGATGCCTGAGATAAGGGCTGCACTCAACTTAGACACTCGTATACTTAGACCTCAAGGACACCAGTAATCCCGCAGTAATCACCTGACTGCAAGCGGGCCTTGCCCGCGGCTCCACCTTCTGTTTCCGTCCAAAGGTTAAGGTTAGATTTCGAACCCTCCCTGTTTCCGTTATTGCTTGTTTGGTTCATATGTAAATACAAAAGCCACAAACAAGTGTTGCGCCATTTTTTGTCTGGCATATTTATGTGCATCTCGTCAGGTGCATACTGCAGGGGGGTTATTTATCACACTGGCACCTTGCCGTCCTGTCAGACGATAGTTTGTTACATTGTGCTTCACAAATGGCACAATAATTACAGCCAGGGATAGAATTCTACCGCTCCATAACACAAAGCCTGGGCTGAGTTTAGAGACCATGTGTTGCCCATGCAACATGATCCCTCTCCCGGTCTGCCTAGTTGGCTCCAGAGGAAAGGTAACACCGATACATCTGGAACAAGACAAGCTGCAGAAGCTGCCGGATCAAAGCTAATTGTCTGCCTGTCAGAGCTTCAATCCTAGACCAGTTACCTACCAAGGCTTAGGGCCTGGTCTGCCTTGCCACGATATTTAGTCTTTAAGTTGAAATACCTAGCACCAGGATAAGGCGTGTACCCTCCCAATTGAGCCCTTCCACCCTAAGCCGTTGGCACAATGTAGGCTGTTGAGTTTGGTGAGCACCGTCCAACATTCGGCGCTAACAGAAAGCAGGTAGTACCGTCTACTGTCATATGGTAGCTCAGTCATATCTGACTAAGACCTGACATCCCAACATTCGGCGCTAACAGAAAGCAGGTAGTGCCGTCTACTGTCATATGGTAGCTCAGTCATATCTGACTAAGACCTGACATCCCAACATTCGGCGCTACCAGAAAGCAGGTAGTACCGTCTACTGTCATACGGTAGCTCAGTCATATCTGACTAAGACCTGACACATTATATATCATATAAAGTGAAAACAATTTTTAAAAATGGTCACAGGTATTGTTCGAATATGGAACATCTGTTATCCCAACGGTAATTCTAAATGTAACATAAAACCTTTATGTTTGCACAAAACTTCCTGGAACCACCCAATTGTTAACGCCTCACTATATTTGAGCGATCGTTTTATTGTTCTTCGAATACAGTTTCGCCTGAAGTATTATTTATTTATTCACTTCTTCTTCTTCCTCTTCTTCTTCTTCTTCTTCTTCTTCTTCTTCTTCTTCTTCTTCTTCTTCTTCTTCTTCTTCTTCTTCTTCTTCTTCTTCTTCTTCTTCTTCTTCTTCTTCTTCTTCTTCTTCTTCTTCTTCTTCTTTCGTTCGCTTGAAATATGTCTATAACTGCAGTGTTGTCTCTTGTATGAATTTAACTGTCTTTTTTAGTTCACACAGCGGTCCATATAGTTTATATTCCACTGTCGTCTCTCTAGGCCAGAAGGTTTGCATAGATATGCTATATTTTGGGCAGTATTGGAGTATGTGTTCTGCTGTCTGCGACGCCAATCCACATGTGCACATGGCTGTTTCACCAATCTTGAATTTTGTATGCATGTGGTTGCGTAATCTATTGTGTCCTGTTCTAAGGCGCAGAATAATGACTTGTTCTGGTCTGTCCATAAAGTGGTAGTCATCTTGAGCAGGTTTTGGTGGCTTTCTGACTGATTTGACCATGCTTTTCTTTTGGTGGTATGTAACCGGCACATCAGGCTGTTCCTCTTTGGCTCCTTCCTTAGCCAATTGATCAGCTCTGTCGTTTCCGGGTACTCCACAGTGGGATGGTATCCACTGTATGGTGACCTTATGCTGACTGCTAAGTTCAGAAAGTAGTGTCCTTAGTAGTGGCAATTTCCCAGACAGGAGCGCCTCGAGTACTGATTTTGCATCTGTCAGTAGCACCACAGATTGTGTACCGTTGCTGGTATTTAGTAATTTCTCTGTTGCTATCTTGATTGCCTCAATTTCAGCATCATAGTTATGGCAGTACTTTCCTGTCGGTACTCTAGCTGTGTCCCTAGTATTATTTGGGTATTCTATATACACTCCCGCTCCTCCATTTCGAACAGCATTTTGTGCTGACCCATCTGTGTAGACTCTGATCCAGAGGTCCTGTGGATATTCTTCATCAAGAAAGCTGAGAGTGGCTGTTCTGCGCTGCACACTGTTCTGTTCTTCCTTGTCAAATATTCCTCTAGGTTCATCTTTCCATGGAGTTAGTTCTGGCATAGTTGTTAGGGGGATAATAACTGTGGGCAGATCGGTGGTTTCTCTGCAGAGTCGTTTGGCCTGGTGGATAAAACTACTTCTTTTCAACCGCCCTATAGCTAGGTTTTCAAATCTGTTCTTCAATGGGTGGCCTGGCAAGCTGAGGAACTTTTCTGCTTGTATTAGCGTTTTCGTATCTCTGCGCTCTCTCAGTGCTTGTGTCCTCCCCATCTTCTCCATTTCCACTATAAGGGTTGATCTCATCCCTCCTGTGATGACTCTAAGTGCTTGATTTTGCACCTTGTCCAGCTCTTGTAGTGTGGTTTTTGATGCTGAACATCAAGCAGTTGACCCGTATTCCAGGTGTGGTTGTATGCTCTGTTAATAAACTTTGCTAAGTATTTTCCCACTGGCTCCCCATGTGCTTCCACTTAGCTTTCTCAGGATGGCTATTTTCCTTGTGGCTCTTGCTACAGCTTTGTTGATGTGCTTTCTCCATGTCAGCCTGCCATCAAATGTTGCTCCAAGATATGTTGGTTCTTTATCTTCTCTTAGGGGTGTTACATTTATCTGAATGAACCCTGTCTTTTGTTTTGGAGAGAGGGTAGAGTGGTGCTGCACTTGTCAGTGTTTATGCTGACACACCATCTATTTTCCTATGCAATTGGTCTGTAGCTAGAGGCAATGGAACTATCATTCTCTGATTGAATTGAGTTAAGAACCGACACTACTGCACTCAGGACATTCCCATACATGCTCCGTCCCCTCGTTCAACAGCCTGATTTTATGAGGGGTATCATGATTGCTTCTCTCCAGGCTTGTAGAACACTGCCTAAGGTTCCTGTTATTGAAGATCTGCAGCAGCTTTGCTTTGGCCTCTGTTCCTAGGTTCCTGACCATTTCATTGGAGATACCATCAGCTCCTGGTGACTTTCTCATTTTCAGTTTTGATATTATTAGCTCCAGTTCACTGATTGTGATTGTTGCCTCCAGAACCTCATGTACTATTTCCTTCTGTCCTGTATGTTGCCATTTCTCTCGAATCTCTTGTTGTTTCTCTGGACTGATTTTGATATTGTTATCTTGTGCGAATGAGTCCGCAAAATGGTCAGCTGCTTGCTTTCTTGTTAAGATGTTTCCGTCTTTATGTAGTGCAATTTTTGAGTTTCTCCCTGTGCCCTCATCATTAAGTTGCTTTATTAGCTTCCACAACTTCCTTGTGTCTCTTTCAAAGTTCAGTGACTCTGCTTTCTCCTGCCAGCTTTTCCGTCTAGCCTGCAGCTTGGCCCTTTGAAATTTGGCATTTTCGTGCTGGTATTTATTGTGGTGCTCATGGCTGAGTGTGGCCTCTGCTTGCTTTCTACATACTTCCACATCATTATGCAACTGTTCCAGTTCACTACTCCAGTGGGGTTTATAATGTTTACGGGCTCCTCTTGGTACTGTTTCTCGCGCTGCCTGTAGTATGCATTTCCCAAACTCTTCAACTACGTTATTTATGTCTTTCTCAGTGTTCAGGTTTCTAACCAGTATGCTGGTGCGATGCTTGTACATTGCCCAGTCTGCTTTCTTGTAGTTCCACCTCGAGAGGGTGCTGCTTTCACTTACAAGCTCATTTTCTACAGTTAGAAAGACTGGTCGATGGTCATTGCCACCAAGTTGTTTCCCAACAATTCGTGTAATGTTCCATTCCAGGTCTGGTGAATGAAAAGCCAGGTCAGATGTAATTGTAGTGTGCCATGATCTCGAGTAGAAAGTATGTGGTCAGACGGCTTTTTAATCAAGATGAATCTATTCTCATCCTGCCAGTCTTCCAGTCTCTCTCCTCTCTGGTCCATGTGATCATAGCTCCAGCTCTGCGAGTGGCTGTTGAAATCGCCAAACACAATCATTTTTTTTCTTTTAATGATAGTGTGTCCAGTGCCTGTGGGCGGTCACTTGGACAGTAGTAATTGACTGTATAGAAAGTAACTGTATAGCCTGTGTTAAGTTTAAGTGTCTGATACTCAGCCCCTTTCATGTAGACTTCTATTTGGGAAGCAGTGATGTTATTTTGTACAAGGGTCAGTATCCCACCTTTTCGCCTGTCCTTTCCGTCAGATCGGTAACAATGATAGCCTCTGATTTTGAAGGCTATATTTTCGTTGAGGTGAGTTTCTTGCAAGCAACATACTCTTACTCTTTCTTGGTCCAAGATGTTTTCTAATTCTACTTTTGTTGTTGTTGCTGACTCCCTCCGTATTCCATTGCATTATTTTAAGTCTTTGTTTAGTATGGCCAGCTGTTCTATTTTCCACAGGACATCTGAGAAGGACCTCCAGTAGTTGTGTTTGGACCCTTTCGAGACATAGGGCCCGGCACTGCACCTGCCAGGGGGTCCAAAGCAGGGCGAGCACCATAACATTTAGCAGTAGTCGACATATTCCATTTCGCGTATTTGCGTGGCATCCTGATTTCTGTGGTACGCCTCCTGGCTGGTTGCCTCCGTCTTCAGCACCTTTCTTTGCTAGAGCAGACTGTGGTCTCACTCGAGTGTAGATGTGTACGCGCGCACACACCTGTCTGCGCATGCATGTACGTGCATACACATCTAGAGCATACTGGCTATTTTTCGGCGCCAGAAACTCGCCTTCGCCCCTTCTCCTGTTAGTTAAAACAATTCCGCCACGTGAAGGCCAGGAGTTAGACTTTTGCTGCATAGGTTATGTATTCAGGAGCCATTGGGGTATTTAAGCAATGTTGGGCGCTCACCCCAACACTGTGCCCCGGCTACATACAGCAATATTTCACCCCAACACTGTGCCCCGGCTACATACAGCAATATTTTACCCCAACACTATGCCCCGGCTACATACAACACTACGCCCCGGCTACATACAACACTGCACCCCGGCTACATACAACACTGCGCCACAGCTACATACAACACTACGCCCCGGCTACATACAACACTGCACCCCGGCTACATACAACACTACGCCCCGGCTACATACAACACTACGCCCCGGCTACATACAACACTACGCCCCGGCTACATACAACACTACGCCCCGGCTACATACAACACTACGCCCCGGCTACATACAACACTACGCCCCGGCTACATACAACACTGCGCCACGGCTACATACAACACTACGCCCCAGCTACATACAACACTACACCCTGGCTACATACAACACTGCGCCCCGGCTACATACAGCAACATTTCATATCATGTATCACTCTGCAGTATGTACCTGACGAGATGTAGCGAAATATGCCAGACAATAAATCGTGCAATCTATTGTTTGTGGCGTCTGTGTTTAAATTCACTCAGGGAATATAGTTCAAATTCCCAGTAGCATATTATTGTTGTGATCTGCATTCCTGACTTCTTATGTTAATTGTGGGTGTGGGTGTGTGGGTGTGTGTGTGTGTGTGTGTGTGTGTGTGTGTGTGTGCGCGCGCGTGTGTGTGCGTGTGCATGCGTGCCTGTGTACCAGGTGTGTTAAAACAAATATCTGACCATCGGCCCGGAAAACACAATTATTCGCCTGGAGGTTGGCTACAGAGCTCTGGCCTTGGACCTGCATAGATACTTGCCAGCTGTCACTGTTTTCTGTTGATTTGTCTTTGCCCGCATCGTGCAACAACCTTGAACCAACCTGTTTCCTTGTGAACAACAGGATTTACACAAACATGCCAGCGGCCATTTTGTGGTATCAGGCCTGGCCTTGACACTTATGCGTCATCTGGGCATCATTCTTAAAACTCTTGGTCAAGATATGCAACAAAGCATAGCAGTAGTAGAACTGTTTTTTTGCTGTCTACATGTAGGCGCTGTATTGAGTTTGTTATTGTCTACATGTAAGCATTATTTTGTTGTCATTGTTATTGTCTACATGTAAGCACAGTTTTGTTGTCATGGAACACGTTGTAACAACTAGAAAGAATGTTGGAAAGAGGGACAGAGAAATAAACCGAGAACAGATTCTTGACATCTTTAGGTCATGCCACGGAAGTGTATCGGTGCACAAATTAATACATGCTGTTGGGGATCGGAAGATGTGAAGAAGCATGATCGCTACAGCCTGTCGGCAAGGCACTCGATGATGATGATGATGATGATGATGATGATGATGATGATGATGATGATGATGATGATGATGATGATGATGATGGTGACACACTCCTCTACTTCAAATATCCTTTTCCAGTCAACCGTTGCCATTTACTATCAGAGTCCATGGTGTTTTAAACATTCATTTCAGAAACTATACGTCCGTTGTTGCCTTCAAGCTCTTCCAGTTTCTTCGTCTTCATTCAAACATTTAGTGCCATACAGCAGACCATTTCAATACTCCCTTTATGATATAGAATGAAAGTGACATATTACATTAGATACGTTTCATCTTCTGAAATATAACTTTTGGTTGTCCTAATCTGCATTAAATCTGTTTTCCTGATAGTCAAGGAAGTGTGTGTGTGTGTGTGTGTGTGTGTGTGTGTGTATGTGTGTGTGTGCTCGCGCGCGCGCGCGCGTGTGGTAGTCTCTATTAATATGAAATCCAACTATGCATAAATATCGTTTGTGTTTTCAGCTTTCAGAGTGTTAACTAAGGGACATAGAGTATATTCTATAAATTACAACCTTCAAATCATGTTCCCGTTCTGCCTTTGATCACTGTCGATATTACTTTGCAATGGAGAGAGAAGAAATCCAGTTACAAAAAACACCAGCATGTCACTTCTGGTTATGTTTGTTCATAACAAGACTAATGGCTACATGTGGCATTGTAAGTGCTGCTACTTGTTTATGGTAAATATGATTGGTTGTAATACTGAGATCTTTTCTATCAGTTTTAATATCCTACTTTTGTTTTCGTTCGTCGCTTTCGACTCAAGTGTAGTCCATACGAGTGCTACTACTTCTAGAGCACAGAAATGATGTTTGCTATGCATCATCAAGCTTTGTCAATCCTTGCCCCGCCGAGCAGCAGCGACATATTCCAGCCTCCCTACCCGCCAACACCCATCTCTCTCCACGAAGTCAACACCGACGTCTCTGTTACACCACTCTAGTCCATCCACTCCACGTCTCTGTCACACCACTCTAGTCCATCCACTCCACGTCTCTGTCACACCACTCTAGTCCATTCACTCCACGATGTCAACACCCACGTCTCTGTCACACCACTCTAGCCCATCCACTCCACGTCTCTGTCACACCACTCTAGTCCATCCACTCCACGTCTCTGTCACACCACTCTAGTCCATCCACTCCACATCTCTGTCACACCACTCTAGTCCATCCACTCCACAAAGTCAACGCCGACGTCTCTGTCACACCACTCTAGTCCATCCACTCCACGTCTCTGTCAAACCACTCTAGTCCATCCACTCCACATCTCTGTCACACCACTCTAGTCCATCCACTCCACGTCTCTGTCACACAACTCTAGTCCATCCACTCCACATCTCTGTCACACCACTCTAGTCCATCCACTCCACAAAGTCAACGCCGACGTCTCTGTCAGACCACTCTAGTCCATCCACTCCACGTATCTGTCACACCACTCTAGTCCATCCACTCCACGTCTCTGTCACATCACTCTAGTCCATCCACTCCACAAAGTCAACGCCGACGTCTCTGTCACACCACTCTAGTCCATCCACTCCACGCCTCTGTCACACCACTCTAGTCCATCCACTCCACGTCTCTGTCACACCACTCTAGTCCATCCACTCCACAAAGTCAACGCCGACGTCTCTGTCACACCACTCTAGTCAATCCACTCCACATAGTCAACGCCGACGTCTCTGTCACAAGACTCTAGTCCATCCACTCCACGTCTCTGTCACACAACTCTAGTCCATCCACTCCACGTCTCTGTCACACAACTCTAGTCCATCCACTCCACGTCTCTGTCACACCACTCTAGTCCATCCACTCCACGTCTCTGTCACATCACTCTAGTCCATTCACTCCACGATGTCAACACCCACGTCTCTGTCACACCACTCTAGTCCATCCACTCCACGTCTCTGTCACACCACTCTAGTCCATCCACTCCACGTCTCTGTCACACCACTCTAGTCCATCCACTCCACGTCTCTGTCACACAACTCTAGTCCATCCACGTCTCTGTCACACCACTCTAGTCCATCCACTCCACGTCTCTGTCACACCACTCTAGTCCATCCACTCCACGTCTCTGTCACACCACTCTAGTCCATCCACTCCATTGGGTTCATGTAATTGGAGGAACCTTTGGCGGCCGCTTTTCTGGGCTGGTAGTGTCTACCGTTGCTGTAGATCTGGACAACATTTCCACCTGTAGCTAAACATTTAAACAATGACCACCCTGCCAAGACTTTTCATGTGTGCTTGGTAACACAGGAGTTGCTTGTGAATGCTATTGCTGCCATCTTGTCCCACTCATTGCTGCCATCTTGTCCCACTCATTGCTGCCATCTTGTAACACTCATTGATGTCATCTTGTCCCACTCATTGCTGCCATCTTGTTTCACGCATTGCTGCCATCTTGTCCCACTCATTGATGTCATCTTGTCCCACTCATTGCTGCCATCTTGTCCCACGCATTGCTGCCATCTTGTCCCACTCAATTGACACAATTCTTGGGCTTAAAGCTCATTGTACATCAGCTGATCTAGATCATCTAGATCTGTGCTTCTTAATCAGAGGGGAAATTCCCCTCAGGGGGGCATTTTAGGGTTTCCAGGGGCAAATTAAGATTATTTTAAGATCGCTTTAATACAAGAACTGATTACATGATATTGTTTTTCACTCCATACTTTACAGTCCTGTACTTCTCGTTCTTCTGAAATTCGTGTTATAACGTAAGCAGACCCGTAAATCACGTTTTATGTAGACGTCTAGACTTGTTCTAGTATAGTATGTATTATTAAATTTAGCTTCCATTTTTACGTATACTGTGTTGGGGCGGGGGGGGGGGGGATATATAGGGAGGAAGTACGAAAGGGGGGGGGGAGGAAAATGACATTCTGAACATATGGTGAAGGGGCCCAAAAAAGGTTGAGATCTACTGATCTAGATGTAATTAAAATTAATATCATCATCATCAAGTGCCGTGCCGGCTGGCGTAGGCGTTCATGGCTCTCCATAGATCTCGGTCTTTGGTTTTCTGGATCAACTCTGCTGCTGATATTCCTCCATGCCACCGTCTCAATCCATCCAGCATCACTTCTCTTGGTCTACCTCTGCCTCTCTTCCCCTCGATCTTTCCAGTTGTTACGATGTTATCCAATACCTCTCTTCTCATCACATGACCGAGGAAAGCTGTTTGTCTCTGTCTTATTGTTGTATATAATGTTCTAGTTTCATTAGCCTGTTTCAGGCAGTCGTCGTTAGTTACTCTGGCAGTCCAAGGAATTCGCAACATTCGTCTCAGGAACCACATCTCTGTTGCTTCTAATTTCTTCTTAATGTGTTCATTTACATTCCAAGATTCACTGCCATACAGCAAAACTGGTTCTACATAGCATTTCAGCACTCTCTTTCTTACATTCAGTGATAGTGACTTATTGCACAAGATACTCTTCATTTTCTGAAATGCGGCTTTTGCCTGCCCTATTCTGCTCCTAATCTCTGTTGTACATCTTCCATCTGATGTTATAAATGCCCCTAGGTATCTAAAATTATCAACTTGGTTAAGGATTTTCCCTTCTATTTCTATGTCACATTTTGGTGTCACCATTTTCTTTGATATTACCATTGTTACTGTTTTCTTGATATTCAAGGAGAGTCCTTTCCTTGCACTCTCTGTTACTACAACGTCTAATAATTGTTGTAGGTCTGTTGAATTATCCGCCACCAATACTGTGTCATCTGCATAGCGTATATTATTTATATTATAACCTCCAACTAGTATTCCTGGCATCTCTTTGATCTCTCTCATTATTACTTCGCTATACAGGGAGAAAAGATCTGGTGACAAGACACACCCTTGTCGTACTCCTAGTTTTATCTGTTCATAACTACCCTCTTTATTTCCCATTTTAATTGCTGCTACTTGGTTCCAGTAAATATTCTTTATTATTCTTAAATCTTTTCCATCAATGTTGATATCTTCCAACATTTTAATCAGTTCATCATGTTTTACTTTATCAAATGCCTTAGTATAATCTATGAAGCACAAATATATGTCTCTCTGTTTCTCTATTGATCTTTCTATTAGTGTCCGTAATGTATAAATTTCATTGTTTGTGCCCTTTCCTTCCACAAATCCATACTGTTCTTCACTAATTTCCATTTTTATTTTCTTTTTGGTTCTTCTCATTATGATTCTGAGTAGAAGCTTAGTGATATGGTTTATAAAGTTAATTGTACGAAAATCTTCACAATCAATTGCTCCTGGTCTTTTTGGTATAGCTATAAATACAGATTTCAGCATATCACTGGGTAAATATCCACTGCTGTAAATATCATTCAACATTTTGGTTAATATATCTACTCCAAATTCTCCCAATACTTCTAATTCTTCTATTGTGATTTCATCTGGCCAAGCTGTTTTTCCTTTCTTCATACGTTTCATAGCGTCAGCGACTTCTTCTTTCAGAATAGGTGGACCTTCTAAGTTACTATCTTCTGTTAATTCTTCCCTTTCTCCTTCATATAATTCACTTATATACTCATTCCACCTCTTCATTATAGCATCTTCCTCTAATATTATCTTTCCTGTTTTTGATTTCAAACACCCTGTATTTATTCTTATTTTTCTTCCTGTAAGCTCACTGATTTGTCTGTGTATATTTTTTGTATCTTTAATGGAATTTAATTCAATTTTTTTGCATTGCTCGTTTAACCAACTTTCTTTAGCCTTCCCACATTTATCTTTTATTTCTTTATTTATCTTAGCGTATTCTTGTTTGTCATTTTTACTCTGTTTTCTTTTGTCCATCAGTTTTAAGATATCTTCATTCATCCATTTTTTCTTAGCTATTTTGCCTCTCTCCGGTAATACTTCTTTGCTAGTTTGATGAATGGAGTCCCTTAACATTTCCCATTGTCCATCTATACTCTGTATTTTAGTTATTGCATTGTAACTATTTTTCACAGTCACTCTGTATTGTTCTTGCATTTCTTTATCTATTTTCAGAACCTCTTTATTAAGTCTCATGTTCTTAACCATTTTTTTACCTCTCTTTAATCTTACTTTTATTTGTCCACATAGTGGTACATGATCACTATTACAGTCAGCACCAGGCATTGTCTTTACATTAATTAAAGCATTTCTAAATCTTTTATTAATTAGTATGTAGTCAATTTGGTTGCGTATTTTCTTATCAGGGCTTATCCATGTAAAAATTAATATGTAAAAACTAAAAACTTTTTATGAGAGATTTATTAATGGCGACATCCTGCTTCTACACTAGTCCGATAGTAACTAGCAATAAACAGACAGAAAGAACATGATGAATTCAGACACCAGAACGCAGGGAGTAACTGCTGTAGTCCGGTGTTTATCATACAAACAAGACAGAACATTGCATCCCAGTCGGACACTCAACAACAACAACAAGTGGCCATGTTTCCCGGCAGTGGTTGACTCCTGGCTGAAAACAGTGAGCTAAGTCTGCCTTGACATGTTGCTAAAATGTGGCTAAACAATATCAATCAATCATGTGCCATGCCGGAAAGCGTGGGCGGTCATGTCTCGCCATCTCACTCGATCACCAGAGTCATGGATCAACTCAGTGTTCCTGTCTCGACCATGCCATGAGGCCATCCAGGTATTTACTTCTCGGTCTACCCGTTTGTCTGTTCCCTTCACTCTTGCCAGTTGTCAATACAAATACGAAGTATATAGATCTGTCACTCTCATTACCCTCTATGGACAACAATCACCTTCACAGTAATATCCTATTTGTGGCTGACTCGGTCACAGGATTGTTAATCTGAGCCAGACGATCGACCCTAATATAACTTCTCTTTTGGGGTTGAACGGGGTAGGGGTAATGGCATAATGGATGGACGTCTTTGTGACTCCTCCGTCACAGAGGAAAAACTAGACCCGCGGTGATGCCGCGATAGTCTTCAGATGAAACAGTCATAGATCAGCGGCGCGGTCGTGTCTGTCCAAGCATCACTCAAACTGAAGGAATTCATAGATCAGCGGCACGGTCGTGTCTGTCCAAGCATCACTCAAACTGAAGGAAGTCATAGGTCGGCGGCGCGGTCGTGTCTGTCCAAGCATCACTCAAACTGAAGGAATTCATAGATCAGCGGCACGGTCGTGTCTGTCCAAGCATCACTCAAACTGAAGGAAGTCATAGATCAGCGGCACGGTCGTGTCTGTCCAAGCATCACTCAAACTGAAGGAAGTCATAGATCAGCGGCGCGGTCGTGTCTGTCCAAGCATCACTCACTCTGAAGGAAGTCATAGATCAGCGGCGCGGTCGAGTCTGTCCAAGCACCACTCAAACTGAAGGAAGTCATAGATCGGCGGCGCGGTCGAGTCTGTCCAATCATCACTCAAACTGAAGAAAGTCATAGATCAGCGGCGCGGTCGTGTCTGTCCAATCATCACTCAAACTGAAGAATGTCATAGATCAGCGGCGCGGTCGAGTCTGTCCAAGCACCACTCAAACTGAAAGAAGTCATAGATCGGCGGCGCGGTCGAGTCTGTCCAAGCATCACTCAAACTGAAGGAAGTCATAGGTCGGCGGCACGGTCGAGTCTGTCCAAACATCACTCACTCTGAAGGAAGTCATAGATCGGCGGCACGGTCGAGTCTGTCCAAACATCACTCACTCTGAAGGAAGTCATAGATCGGCGGCACGGTCGAGTCTGTCCAAGCATCACTCAAACTGAAGGAAGTCATAGATCAGCGGCGCGGTCGTGTCTGTCCAAGCATCACTCAAACTGAAGGAAGTCATAGGTCGGCGGCGCGGTCGTGTCTGTCCAAGCATCACTCAAACTGAAGGAAGTCATAGAACGGCGGCGCGGTCGTGTCTGTCCAAGCACCACTCACTCTGAAGGAAGTCGTGGGACACACCCGGTTTGGCAGACAGGGTTTCGGTCACTTTGACATAGCCCAGTTGTGGTCAAAGGCGACGGTCAGTGAACCCAGAGACATGGTGGTTCAGGAGATCCATGAAGGAGAGGACGAAATGAGAGTACAACAGATTAGGTGGGTGTCTTGGGAAGGGGCAATGCATAGGTCCTTATCATGGAACGAAATCTGGCACATGACACCTTTGCGCCAAATGTCGTCTATCCGCTGGATAGAGAATATGATATACACATACATCGTGATTGTAACTGACTCAGAAAGCATGCTGAAGAGGGTGAGAACAGGCAAGCTTCGTGCAGAGTGGCTTGCTTCGCTTCGGAGGTCACGGGTGGCAAGCATCACCTGGATCTTTTCTCCTGGGCATGCCGGTGTGCTGGGGAATGAACAGGCGGACAGATTGGTTTGCTTGGCAAAACTTGGTGGAGTATTGATGCATGACAAGGCAGACGTGGTTGCGGCCTTGTGGGAGCACGTGTACACCTCGGAGGAGCAAATGGATCACCATAGTCTGGTAAGAATGATGCAGCGAGGTGTGACGAGGGGATCTGGCCGACGATCGACGCTCATAGAAAAGGCGAGACGGACATATAATCAGATTGCTACTGGAACTATTAGTGTTGGAACTCTTCGCTGGCTGGAGAGGATGGGGACGGAGCGCTTGTGGGAATGTCCCGAGTGCTGTGATGTCGGTTCCTGAATCAATCAATCAGTCATGTCGTCGTGAAACCATTTTACGATGTCCTACCCCAGTTGCTAACCAGGTCCTGTAGGGTAAATCCTCGGACCCAACATGTTCTCTCTGTCAAAGGAAGAGTCAAACGGTAGAGCACATGCTGCCTACGAGAAAGGTAGCTCTTTACTAGGGTCTTTGCACATGGCGCCACAATAAAGTACAGCTGGCAGTCATAGTGGATGAAGCAAGGAAGCGGGTGGAATGAGGGGCCACGATGCGCATTTACTTCGTCAAAGCTTGGCAGAAACGCGGAGGCAAGGAAGACTGTACTGCAGACTTACCGTTTATCCTCGATAGCGTGGACGATTGGCAGTTGACCTGAAAGGCCTGGTGGTTACCTGGCAGTGATCCGACGGTTTGGATTGCGACCTGACATTGTACTGCACTCCTCGTCGGCTCATCAATCAATCAATCATGTGCCATGCCAGAAAGCGTGGGCGGTCATGACTCGCCATTTCACTCGATCACCAAAGTCGTGGATCCCATGCCATGTGGCAAAGCCATCCAGGTATTTACTTCTCGGTCTTCCTCTTGGTCTGTTCCTTTCGATCTTGCCAGTTGTCACTAAGTTATCCAATCCATTTCTTCTCATAACATGTCCAAACAATTGTGACTGTCTACGTCTAATTTCTCTTATCAATTTACGATTGTCATTTGTTTCTTGTAGTACTTGGTCGTTGGTTTTTCTGTCTGTCCATGGTATTCTTTGCATTTTCCTCAGAAACCACATTTCTGCAGCCATCAGATGTTTTTCAGCTTGACTGCTCATTGTCCAAGTTTCACATCCATACAAAAGTACATGCTCTATGTATCCCCTCAACACTCTTTTCCTCGTTTCAATTGACATCTTTTTATTGGTCAGAATGTTTTTCATCTTGCAAATGGCTACCATCGCCATGGCGATTCTTGTTCAAATCTCTTCAAGGCATCTCCCATCAGATATTATGACTGTTCCGAGATAATTGTACCGATTCACTTGTTGAAGAGTATTCCCATTTACTTGTATATATATACATGTATACATGTCCTAGGAGATCAAGTCTACCCCGAATCACAGTGTGGCTTTCGACAGAACCGGTCTACCACTGATATGATATTCTCATTGCGACAAATGCAAGAAAAATGCCGTGAACAGAATCAACCACTGTTTATTGCCTTCATCGACCTCACAAAGGCATTTGATTTGGTCAGTCGTGAGGGTCTGTTCAAGGCACTAAAGAAGATTGGCTGCCCACCAACTCTTCTGTCCATTGTGGAATCGTTCCACACAGGCATGAAGGGTATAATCAAGTTTGATGGTGCAACTTCTGAAGAATTTGAAATCAAGAGTGGAGTTAAGCAAGGTTGTGTACTAGCTCCCACCCTCTTTGGAATATAATTTTCACTTCTACTGAAATATGCATTTCGTGATCAGGATGGTGGTATATACATTCACTCACGCTCAGATGGCGGCCTCTACAATGCTCAGAGATTGAAGGCTAAGACCAAAATTAGGAGGGTACTGATCAGAGAGTTACTTTTTGCAGATGATGCTGCAGCTACGACCCACTCTGAGGAAGAATTGCAATGTCTACTATCTGCATTCTCCAATGCTTGTTCTGAATTTGGTTTAACAATTAGCAAAAAGAAGACACAGATTATGTCACAAGGTGCACATGGGGTACCATCAATCTTTATTGACGACGCTGAACTAGAGATAGTAGACCATTTTACATATCTAGGATCAGTGGTTAATAGCAAATTATCCCTAGATCAGGAAATCAACATCCGGATTGGTAAGGCAGCAACAACAATGAACAGGTTAAGAAAAAGAGTCTGGGAGAACAGGAAGCTTACTGCCAAAACAAAAGTCCTTGTCTATCAAGCCTGTGTCCTTAGTACTCTTCTCTATGGCAGTGAAACCTGGACAACTTACTCACACCAAGAGAACAATTTAAACAGCTTTCATATGCGGTGTTTGCGAAGAATTCTTGGTATTAAGTGGCAAGACAAAATCACAAATACTGAAGTATTGGAAAGATCAGGTTGTGTGACAGTTTATTCCATGCTCAGTCTTCGTAGACTTAGATGGATAGGACATCTTAGGAGGATGGATGATGGTAGAATACCAAAGGATATCTTTTTTGGTGAATTACAGATGGGTAAGAGATCTCAGGGTCGGCCTCTACTATGATACAAGGATGTGTGTAAGCGGGACATGATTGATACAGGCATTGATAATGCACATTGGGAGCAAGTCGCCGCTGAACGTGTTGCATGGAGGGCAAATATCAGAAATGGAATAAAGTCAAAGGAGAAAATTATTGCAGAAAAGTCACACACCAAGCGTTTGAGACGTAAGATGGTGCATGATGGTGGAAATGACCACGTGTTCACATACACCCACTGTGAACGGACATTTACAGCGCAAATTGGCCTTATCAGTCACACTCGCTACCGCCATAGTTAAAAGTTATTATGCCTTTTTAAAGCACAAACTATCGTCTGTCAAGACGGCAAGGTGCCAATAGATGTATATATAGAATATGTTAAACGTGTGAATATGTTCTGTGTGTGAATATGTTCAATGTGTGAATATGTTCAGTGTGTGAATATGTTAAACGTGTGAATATGTTCAATGTGTGAATATGTTAAGTGTGTGAATATGTTCAATGTGTGAATATGTTCAATGTGTGAATATGTTCTGTGTGAATATGTTCAATGTGTGAATATGTTCAGTGTGTGAATATGTTCAGTGTGTTAATATGTTCAATGTGTGAATATGTTAAACGTGTGAATATGTTCAATGTGTGAATATGTTCAGTGTGTGAATATGTTCAGTGTGTGAATATGTTCAGTGTGTGAATATGTTCAATGTGTGAATATGTTCAGTGTGTGAATATGTTCAATGTGTGAATATGTTCAATGTGTGAATGTGTTCAAGGTGTGAATATGTTAAACGTGTGAATATGTTCAATGTGTGAATATGTTCAGTGTGTGAATATGTTCAGTGTGTGAATATGTTCAGTGTGTGAATATGTTCAATGTGTGAATATGTTCAGTGTGTGAATATGTTCAATGTGTGAATATGTTCAGTATGTGAATATGTTCAATGTGTGAATATGTTCAGTGTGTAAATATGTTCAATGTGTGAATATGTTCAGTGTGTGAATATGTTCAATGTGTGAATATGTTCAATGTGTGAATATCTTAAACGTGTGAATATGTTCAGTGTGTGAATATGTTCAGTGTGTGAATATGTTCAGTGTGTGAATATGTTCAGTGTGTAAATATGTTAGTTAGTTAGTTAGTTAGTTAGTCGACAGATCATCCTCGCTGCACATCGAACCATTCAGTCCATAAGTGCTCGGATCCCCTCCTCAGCAAATCCCGCAGCGTGTAGCGGCTAACGACGCCAGTTCTGTGTTGGTTTATCAATCTTCTTTGGCTTCCTGCGTAGTGTTCTTGTTTGGCCACACCTCTTATAATTTGATGCTCTAGCAGTCTGGCCATTGTTGTAGATTCACAGTCATCACTTGGTTCTCGCAAAAGTCTCGCATCACGTAGAGCATTCAGAATGTCAGCCTGGTCCATGGCGCGTCCGCCCTCCACAGTAGCCTCACCTGCGAGCTTGTCAGCCCGCTCATTTCCTTGTACTCCCGCATGCCCTGGCACGAAGATGAAACTAATCTTTGCCAGCCGAGACCGCTTCAGAGGCAGCAACCATTCTCTTCGGATCGACCCCTCCTCTATCCTCTTGATCATGTTCATTGAGTCGCTAAGGAAACAAGCCCTGGTGAATGTCTGTGTCTCGAGCCATGTTATTGCTTTACTTACTGCCATGACTTCCATGGTCAGGCTACTTGTGGTTTCAGTGAAAGCACCAGAGTCCTCCTTCACAATTCTCCCTCCGGCCCGAGCTGTAAAGGCCCATGAGCTTCTCACATGTCGGACGACCGACCCATCTGTGTAGATGACCGCGTCACCGTCTAGCGAATTCTCGAAAATCAACGCTTGTACTTCAGCCTCAACAGCAGCCGGATTTTCTTGTCTGCATTTTCTATCTAGTTGGATGCAAACTGAAAAGGATGTGCAGAAGTCTGTTGGCACTTGCACCCACTCCTCGCCAGGTTCTAAGTCCTCAAGTGAACACACCTGTTGAAGAATGTCTTCGGCTTGACCCATCCACGACCGTCCTCTTTTTAACCTGCTGCCCTTCACCTTCCTAATTTCACTATGCAGTGGATGTTGTGTGTTTGCGTTAATTCTGAGGTAGGCGCGTGCCCTGCAAACTTGTATTCTCTCTTCAATGGTTGGAAAATCAAGAAGGTAGCGCATCGCCCTGCATGCTGTATCTCTTGTACATCCAAGAATAATGCGCATAGCTTCATTCTGTATCCTTTCCATCCTTTCTATCTGCTTATGGCTGAGAGTCAAGATTGCCATTGCATACTCCAAAACAGACATGACCAGCCCCTCGTACAGAAGACATAGATGGCGCTGCTCACAGTTTGCTGCCGCCATCACCCGCATCGCTGCCAAACCCCGCTTGGCCTTTGTTATCACCTGGTCTATGTGCACATTATAAGCAAGGCTTCGATCAAACCGTGTCCCCAGGTAATTCATTGCCTGCGTTCTTTCCACCGTCTCTGAACACAGCATTACAGTTGGTGTTGGATTGTTGACAATATGATTATTCAACGAGAACCAAGTCACTGTTGCCTTTGTTGGGTTGACCATTGCCCCAGCTTCATCACACCAAGTACTTATGCGATTGAGTTCGGTTTGTAGTTCCCCAGCAACCTCCTCTCTATCCTTACCCTGACGATACACTAAAACATCATCGGCATATGACAATGTCCTGCCAGGTCCAGTGATCTGCTCACTGGTGATTCTCACTGTGTAGGCGTTGAACAGTACCGGAGATAATGGTGATCCCTGTGGTAGGCCAGGATATATTGTTGTTGGTTCCGAAGTCCAACTGCCACATCTAAAAACTACTTTCCGTTGGAAGAGGGCTGCAGCGATCCAACTAAGGAGGAATGGACTTACGTTTAGTTCAAGAAGCTGAAACATTAAAAAATCCAGTGGTACTCTGTTGTATGCGTCCTCAAGATCAATCGCTGCAGCAACGGTTTCAGTGCCTGAGTGGAAACCTTCATAGACATCCTGGGCAAAGACTGCTGCATTGGTCCAGGTTTCTCTTTTTGGACGGTACCCACCCAGGGTAGGTGGGAAAACACCTTGCCTCTCTAGTTGGCTTGATATTTTCCTGGCAATTACCTTCTCCAGCAGCTTGCCTATTGTATTCTGCATGGTTATAATTCGATATCCCTGAATTTTTTTGTGGTCTTTGTCAGGCTTCGGCAAGGGAATCAGATAGCTGTGTAACCATTCCTCCTTGATGCTAGCACTCCCTATACTGTTGTTGTACATGTCTGCTAGTTTCTCTAGCTCATTGTCGGTACACCTATTTATGTCGTCGTATCTTATGCCATCAGGACCTGGAGCACTGTTTTTTGATCGTCGAAGCACAGCCTTGATTTCTTTCACTGTCACTGTGTCTTCATCCGAAGTGTTCTGGGCCTTGCATCTGTCTGAGGTGACCTCCTTGGCCAGATTTCGACCTCCCATGTCTGTCTGGTTGCTCTGCTCAAGGTAGCGTTCAAAGAGGGCTTTGCCCTTGTCCTCGTCAGTCCTCTGCCAGATGAGGTCAGCACCTTGGAAGTCAGAAATGCTCTTATTCTTGACTACACCACTCATGCTTTTATGTAGTCGCCAGAACAATTTCAGTGACTTGTCTGTGCTTACCCTTTGACACACCTCTGCCCATTTTTCCCTTTTAACCACCGTGACCAGTTTTTTGAAATAGCTTACTTTTGTGTGCATCTCTCTTTCTAAGTGCAAGCAGGGACTAGGATGACCAGCTCTGTTCTTCTTGGCATTTTGCCATCTCCTTACAGCACTACGCTTATCCACCCAAGCCTTATCCACCTCGAAACTCCACCACGGTGGCTGCTCCCAGCTTTTTTTCCTGCCCTGAAACGTTCTGCGCTTGTCACGTCTTATTTTACTCACCACATCTTGCCCTGTACTGTCATACTGGAACGTCTTTACCTTTAGCTTGTGCTGCCTGGTTCTGCCTTTCTCCACCAATATGCTGCAAGGGTGGTGGTCGCTGCCATGGTGTCCTAGGACACCCCATCTACACACTGTAGTGAGTAAAGGTGAAACTAGCGCCAGATCAATAGCACTGTCCTCATCGCCTGGACGGCTTGCTGTCCTGGTGACACAGCCACTGTTGATACAAACCAGGTCGATGGTTTCCAGTGCAGTCTCGAGCTCCTCCCCTTGTGTATTGGAGGAAGTGTTTCCCCATGATCTGCCTTTAGCGTTGAAGTCACCACAGAAAATAACATTCCTCTCGTGGCCTAATATGCCACTTAAGCACTGCCACTTCTGTGCGTCCACACTCGCATTGCGGGCATAAACATTAACCAACACGAATGGTATACTGGAATGAACTCTCACCGCCTGTATTTGTATATCGTCACTGTCCCAACTGGACATGTCTAGCTCTGACGCCACCATGCTGTCGCGAACGAGAATCGCCGTTCCCAGATGTCGTCTGTTGTAGAAACATTTGAAGCCGGCAATTCGGAGTGGCTGATCGCCCAGTCTCGTCTCCTGGAGTGCTACAATGTCGTTCCTGTAAACTAGGGTTTCTAAAATAGAGCCCCGTTGTTTTACACTGGCACAGTTCCAATATAGAATACGGATGTTCCTGAGTCCTAGACGGTGACACTTGAGTCTAAAACGCCTCAAACCACCGCGCTTACCTTGTTTCTTCCTCCCTGCGCGGCTACCACGCCGCTTCGTTATGTTGACTGCTGGACCCTCGGAAAACACACGTTGTTCCGCCATGTTGAAAAAACGTAAACACAGACTGCTGAGAACCACCCACGCTGCTGAAAATTCACTCAAGGAAGGCTTCGCTCGATGCACGAACTCCGTAGCACCCGCGCAGATCTTGAGTATAAACTCCTGGTTTTACATCCTGGCACACCAATTACACGCAAGAGATGAATAAATCCATCCCCTACGCGAAAAAGTTAACGAACACAAAACAACACGACCGTCCGTCGCCATCTTGAAACCGGAAACCGGTTTGGTAATTGGTAAATATGTTAAACGTGTGAATATGTTCAATGTGTGAATATGTTCAGTGTGTGAATATGTTCAATGTGTGAATATGTTCAGTGTGTGAATATGTTCAATGTGAGAATATGTTCAATGTGTGAATATGTTCAATGTGTGAATATGTTCAATGTGTGAATATGTTCAGTGTGTGAATATGTTCAATGTGTGAATATGTTCAATGTGTGAATATGTTCTGTGTGAATATGTTCAGTGTGTGAATATGTTAAACGTGTGAATATGTTCAGTGTGTGAATATGTTAAACGTGTGAATATGTTCAGTGTGTGAATATGTTCAATGTATGAATATGTTCTGTGTGAATATGTTCAATGTGTGAATATGTTAAACGTGTGAATATGTTCAGTGTGTGAATATGTTCAATGTGTGAATATGTTCTGTGTGAATATGTTCAGTGTGTGAATATGTTCAATGTGTGAATATGTTCTGTGTGAATATGTTCAGTGTGTGAATATGTTAAACGTGTGAATATGTTCAGTGTGTGAATATGTTCAACGTGTGAATATGTTCTGTGTGAATATGTTCAGTGTGTGAATATGTTCAATGTTTGAATATGTTAAACGTTTCAATATGTTCTGTGTGAATATGTTCAATGTGTGGATATGTTAAACGTGTCAATATGTTCTGTGTGAATATGTTCAATGTGTGAATATGTTCAGTGTGTGAATATGTTCAGTGTGTGAATATGTTCAATGTGTGAATATGTTCAATGTGTGAAGATGTTAAACGTGTGAATATGTTCTGTGTGTGAATATGTTCAATGTGTGAATATGTTCAATGTGTGAATATGTTAACCGTGTGAATATGTTCAATGTGTGAATATGTTCAGTGTGTGAATATGTTCAATGTGTGAATATGTTCTGTGTGAATATGTTCAGTGTGTGAATATGTTCAATGTGTGAATATGTTAAACGTGTCAATGTGTTCTGTGTGAATATGTTCAGTGTGTGAATATGTAAATGTGTGAATATGTTCAATGTTTGAATATGTTCAATGTGTGAATATGTTAAATGTGTGAATATGTTCAATGTGTGAATATGTTCAGTGTGTGAATATGTTCAATGTGTGAATATGTTCAATGTGTGAATATGTTAAACGTGTGAATATGTTCAATGTGTGAATATGTTCAGTGTGTGAATATGTTCAATGTATGAATATGTTCTGTGTGAATATGTTCAATGTGTGAATATTTTCAATGTGTGAATATGTTAAACGTGTCAATATGTTCTGTGTGAATATGTTCAGTGTGTGAATATGTTAAATGTGTGAATATGTTCAATGTGTGAATATGTTCAATGTGTGAATATGTTAAACGTGTGAATATGTTCAATGTGTGAATATGTTCAGTGTGTGAATATGTTCAATGTGTGAATATGTTCTGTGTGAATATGTTCAGTGTGTGAATATGTTCAATGTGTGAATATGTTAAACGTGTCAATGTGTTCTGTGTGAATATGTTCAGTGTGTGAATATGTTAAATGTGTGAATATGTTCAATGTTTGAATATGTTCAATGTGTGAATATGTTAAATGTGTGAATATGTTCAATGTGTGAATATGTTCAGTGTGTGAATATGTTTAATGTGTGAATATGTTCAATGTGTGAATATGTTAAACGTGTGAATATGTTCAATGTGTGAATATGTTCAATGTGTGAATATGTTCAATGTGTGAATATGTTCTGTGTGAATATGTTCAATGTGTGAATATGTTCAATGTGTGAATATGTTAAACGAGTCAATATGTTCTGTGTGAATATGTTCAGTGTGTGAATATGTTATATGTGTGAATATGTTCAATGTGTGAATATGTTCAATGTGTGAATATGTTCAATGTGTGAATATGTTCAATGTCTGAATATGTTCAATGTGTGAATATGTTCAATGTGTGAATATGTTCAATGTTAAAATATGTTCAATGTGTGAACATGTTCAATGTGTGAATATGTTCAGTGTGTGAATATGTTCAATGTGTGAATATGTTCAGTGTGTGAATATGTTTAATGTGTGAATATGTTAACCGTGTGAATATGTTCAATGTGTGAATATGTTAAACGTGTGAATATGTTCAGTGTGTGAATATGTTAACCGTGTAAATATGTTCAATGTGTGAATATGTTAAATGTGTGAATATGTTCAATGTGTGAATATGTTAACCGTGTGAATATGTTCAATGTGTGAATATGTTCAATGTGTGAATATGTTCAATGTGTGAATATGTTCAATGTGTGAATATGTTCAATGTGTGAATATGTTAACCGTGTGAATATGTTCAATGTGTGAATATGTTAACTGTGTGAATATGTTCAATGTGTGAATATGTTCAATGTGTGAATATGTTCAATGTGTGAATATGTTCAATGTGTGAATATGTTAACCGTGTGAATATGTTCAATGTGTGAATATGTTCAATGTGTGAATATGTTCAATGTGTGAATATGTTCAATGTGTGAATATGTTAAACGTGTGAATATGTTAAACGTGTGAATTTGAATATGGTCACTTGAATTGTTATGAAAGTTTGGAGAGAACAATAATGGAGGGGTAAATGCCCGGAAAGAGAGGAAGAGGAAGGTCAAAGAGAAGATGGGTGCAGAATGTGACAGATGATCTCCAGATGGGTGTATCGGACGCGGGATATCTTGCTTATGACCGAGAAGTTTACCGGAATATTATTATTGATTTGAGATTCTGCAAAAACCATGCTACTAAATGCATGAAATAATTGGTAGTAGTAGTAGTAGTAGTGGTAGTAGTAGTAGTAGTAGTAGTAGTAGTAGTAGTAGTAGTAGTAGTAGTAGTAGTAGTAGTAGTAGTAGTAGTAGTAGTAGTAGTAGTAGTAGTAGTAGTAGTAGTAGTAGTAGTAGTAGTAGTAGTAGTACAATAATTAGTAGTGGTTGTTGTTGTTGTAACAGTAATAGTAATGCTGTAGTACTGTCGGGCAGACAACGGGAAACATTGACACAAAGAAACACAGGAAACATCTGCAAGTCTGTAGGTTTATTGGAAGAGCTGACATGACAAGCTTGGTCAGGACTCTGGTTGTATGGTGTTCTAATGGTTGCTGTTGTTGTCGTTGTTGTGGTGGTTGTTGTTGTCGTTGTTGTGGTGGTTGTTGTTACTGTTGTTGTACACGGTGGCCGGCTGCAGTTCTCCTGTAGCAAACATTCGTTGTGGTAGGTGACCCCCGTCCTAGCCACGGGTCAGAGTTGAAAGGGCGAGTTGGGCAGAATATAATTGTCGTCTATCTGTACACCTGTACGTGAAAAAATATGTACATGCTTGATGGCTATGCACATAGCCACAACAAATATTGCAATATCAAATTCATCTACTTTACTTTACTTTACTTTACTTTACTTTACTTTATGGGGATAAGTGCATCGTGGAAATAAACTATCCCGAATTAACGAGAACTAGCATACAAGCCACACAAACGGTTTTGTTGTTCAAAACTGGGTGGGATTGAGCTAAGTTGAGCTAAGAAATGATATCAATGCACTCAGGACATCACCATAGGCGCTCCGCCCCCCCCCCCCCTCGTTCAACAGCCAGCGACGAGTCACACTACTAATTGTTCCCACCGCTATCTGATTGATAGTTCTCCTGGTCTTCCCTCTCAGTTTTGAGATTCTACCAGAACCCCTGCCAATCCCCTGCAATCTCATCAGTTCCACATATGGGTTTTCAATCTGTTTCCCCCATCTTCTCCACCTGGTCCCACGGGTGCATCTCTCATTTGTCCATAAGTATCTACCATCAAGAGGTGCATTCCCTGCCAGCCCATCAGCCTGTTCATTCCCCCGCACTCCCGCATGGTCACGGCAAACAAATCCATACAATTCTCACAATCTGTGAACTCTGAAGCGAGATAAGCCATTCCACACGGAACATTCCTTTCTCCACCTTACTAAGCATACTCCGTGATTCCGTGATTGGGTGGAGATTTGAGACTGTCAGTAAAACATGGACGAGACTGAAAGTAAAACATGGATGAGACTGTCAGTAAAACATGGATGAGACTGTCAGTAAAACATGGACGAGACTGTCAGTAAAACATGGACGAGACTCAGTAAAACATGGATGAGACTGTCAGTGAAATATGGATGAGACTGCAAGTAAAACATGGATGAGACTGTCAGTGAAATATGGATGAGACTGTCAGTGAAACATGGACGAGACTGAAAGTAAAACATTGATGAGACTGTCAGTAAAACATGGACGAGACTGAAAGTAAAACATGGATGAGACTGCAAGTAAAACATTGATGAGACTGCTAGGAAAACATGGATGAGACTGCTAGGAAAACATGGATGAGACTAAGTATAACACAGACGAGAGTGCCAGCAAGAACCTGGGGTAGAAAGTAGACACGGTCAGTCTGGGAGTTGTTGAATGGACACATGATAAACACAGACGACAATGACAAGTCAGGATCTGTGGATACAATGATAAATAATACAGCAGAACGCAATGAAAGCATACATGGATAGTTGGATACGTGAATAGTGGGATGCACGGATATAAAATCTGAAGTTTGTTCTATGTATATCTGGTTACTGTCAAGTCTGAAGTTTGTTTTGTGTAGACCTGGTTACTGTCAAGTCTGAAGTCTGTTTTGTGTAGACCTGGTTACTGTCAAGTCTGAAGTCTGTTTTGTGTAGACCTGGTTACTGTCAAGTCTGAAGTCTGTTTTGTGTAGACCTGGTTACTGTAAAGTCTGAAGTTTGTTTTGTGTAGACCTGGTTACAGTCAAGTCTGAAGTTTGTTTTGTGTAGACCTGGTTACTGTAAGTCAGACTGTCTGCTATGTACATCTATCTACAGGTAAGAATGTCTGACTCTTGAAGTAACGACAGATCGCCCAGATACCACGTGATCTTGAGAACATACACAATAGCCACACAAGTTGTAGACAAATTCATAGACACAGTCAACTTCACCGGGCCACCAACACAGAGATACATGCAACATTCAACTCCACTTGGCCACCAACACACAGAGATACATGCAACATTCAACTCCACCTGGCCACCAACACACAGAGATACATGCAACATTTAACTCCACCTGGCCACCAACACACAGACATACATGCAACATCCAACTCCACCTGGCCACCAACACACAGAGATACATGCAACATTCAACTCCACATGGCCACCAACACACAGACATACATGCAACATTTAACTCAACCTGGCCACCAACACACAGAGATACATGCAACATTTAACTCCACCTGGCCACCAACACACAGACATACATACAACATTTAACTCCACCTGGCCACCAACACACAGACGTACATGCCTGGTTGGACTACTTATCTTCGTTGTTGCCGCAGTTTGTCTCGACAAGATATAAATAAGACTAATAATTATTGGAGACAGATGTACACATTCAAACAAGACAACCTCACCACAAACACAAGCCAATACTTCAATGGCTGGGTGGACTACATACCGTTCGATATGTCTTCGGTGTCGTTGTTGTTGTTGCTTTTCTTGTTGTTGTTGCTACACAAGATCCGTTATAGACAATGGTGATCTGATCGATAGGTAACCCCCGGCAGTTCCTCACTCTCAACTGACAGGCGTTGCTATAGGTCTTTCCGTCTGATCCACAAACTGGGGTGTAGTCTTCAGCGCAAATAAGCGAACATTTTCGAGGCGTAGGATAGGGTGTACTCTAGAATGTACAAGTGTAAAGTGTGGGATCAGGTATAGTCTACGATGTACAAGTGTAAAGTGTGGGATCAGGTATAGTCTACGATGTACAAGTGTAAAGTGTGGGATCAGGTATAGTCTAGGATGTACAAGTGTAAAGTGTGGGATAGGGTGTACTCTAGTATGTACAAGTGTAAAGTGTGGGTTCAGGTTCTTTCTATGATGAGCAAATGTACACATGGGGGTCAGGTACACTCTAGGATGTACAAGTGTAAAGTGTGGGATCAGGTTCTTTCTCTCTCTCTCATCCCTCTCTCTCTCATCATGTTCCTCTTGTACCTTGCGGTGTCGAGGTGAAGTATAAACTTCGTGAGAGTGCCCGGTTTTGGGCTTCGTATATCGACATTCCCATGGATTCTGTTATTCCCTCCGTCCAGCGTTTACGTGGTCGGCCTCTTCCTCTGTTTCCATCTGGTCTGTACGTCATTGCCTGTTGTGGCATGCTGTTGACTGGTAGCCTACTTGCATGGCCAAACCATTTGACTTGCTGCTTTCTAATAAAATCTAGAGCAGCTTTAACCCCCACTTTAGTCCTGATTTCTTCATTTCTGATCTTATCTCTTCTTGATACGTTGAGTATTCTTCTCAGGAACCTCATTTCTGTTGTTGTGATTTTTCTTTTCTCTTTTTCTGTCATTGTCCAGGTTTGGCATTGGTAGCACAGAGTTGGTAGGAAGATTGTGTTGTAAAGTGCTTTCTTAGTAGTTATTGATACATGTTTGTTCTTTAGTATTGGTGCCATTTGTCCAATGAGTTGATTTGCCTTATTGCACCTATTTTCGATCTCGTCTTCTGATCTGCCATTTGATGATATTATACTTCCTAGGTACTTGAAGCTCTTTACTTGTTTCAAGGGATGTTCGTTTAGGTGAATTGTTGCTGTTTGTTCTTCTTTAGTTATAGTCATTACCTCTGTTTTGCTTGTGCTAATTTTCATGTTATGTTCCCTACACATTTCGTTTAGACTATTCATGTGGTCTTGTAATTCAGCTTCTGATTTTGCTATTAGTGCTTGGTCGTCCGCAAACAGGAGTTCTCTAATGGTTAGATTTGCAGATGGTTCTTCTTCTGTGTTCTCGTCATGCGGTATTCTTGCTGTCTCTGCTTGGCTGGTTTCTTTACATATGTTGTCTATATATGTTATGAACAAGAGAGGGGACAGGACACAACCTTGTCGTACTCCAGATCTTATGGTGAAGGGTTCTGAGTGTCCTCCAGTTGCTCTCACTATGCATTCACTGTTGTCGTATAAACTTCTACATAGGTTTGTTAGATGTGTACTCACTCCATATTGTTTAAGGATTTCCCACAGCTTGTTTCTATCTACCCTATCAAATGCCTTTTCTTGGTCAACAAAGGCTAAGTAGAGTGTTTCATTGAATTCAATTGATTTTTCTATAAGTTGTCTAAGAGCAAAAATGGTTCTTTCTATGATGAGCAAATGTACACATGGGGGTCAGGTACACTCTAGAATGTACAAGTGTAAAGTGTGGGTTCAGGTTCTTTCTATGATGAGCAAATATACACATGGGAGTCAGATACACTCTAGGACTTTCAATAAGTGTGGCACAAGGTGTTGATCCCACTGTCTGTCTGATAATAGCATTTCTTACTCGGTCTCGGATTGTTAGGTTGGCAGCTCTCCTCAGGCATCTCATCTCACAGGTGTTGATTTTGCGAAGGTATGATTTGGATAAAGTCCAGGTTTGAGATTGGTAGCATATGGTTGGTGTGCATGTGCTATTTATTATGTGTCGTTTTGTGGACATGGGTATGTTTGGATGCTTCAGTAAGGGTGATAGTTGATATGTAAGTGCACTAGCTTTTTGACATCTGATTTCGATTTCTCTGTCCAATCTGCCATCCTCTGTGATCATACTTCCAAGATATTTGAATTCTTTAACTTGTTTCAGAATTGTGCTATTTATCTGTATACTTAATGAACCAGGCGATCTGCTAACTTGCATTACTTCAGTTTTGGCTGTGTTTATACTCATATTGTATCTGCTGCAGGCTGAACTCAGATTATTAATATGACGTTGTAGTCTGCCCTCATCGTTGGGGGACGTAACATTCATAAAATTAGATATGCAGTCTTGATTGCAAACAATGAACAGGATCTGCAGCAATAAGTAGATGTGGTTGTTGTACACAGTGAACAACAAGGGTTAGAATTAAACTGTAAGAAGACACAGATTATGGTCGTCACTAGGAAGAAGGAAATACCACAATGTAATATACAAGTAAATGCGAATATTCTTAAACAGGTTAATCGATACAGCTATCTCGGAACAGTCATTGGCATGCGATGGCGGATGTAATGGCATTAGAAATGTGGTTTCGGAGGAAATGCAAATAGTATCACCGACAGATAGAAAAACCGATGACCAAGTCCTACAAGAGGCAAATGAAAACAGCAAACTGATTAGAGAAATTAGACGTAGACAGTCAAAGTTTTTTTTCGGCACGCTATGAGAAGACACACTAGAGAACTCAGAGACCTTGGTGACAACTGGTAAGGTGCAGGGGAAAAGAATAAAGCGAAAGCAAATAAGTAAATACCTGGATGGTATTTACGTGGCATGGTCGAGACACAAACATAGAGCTGATCCACGACTCTAGTGATCGTGTGAGATGGTGAAACATGGCGGCCAATGCTTATCGGCATGGCACATGATGATGATGAACTATGATATAATTATTTCTGTATTGCCACACGATTTAGACATGGAAATCAAAAGGCTGTGATTCAACGAAACAAAACAGACAATCATAATCAACTATTTGTATGCGGGAAGAGATTTTGAAAACCCTATAGAAATTATTTCAGAAAAGACAAATACAAATTGATAACCAAAGAATGCAGCTACATGTGGCCTCTACTCCACAGGCAGCCCACATAACGAAATACCACCATCATCATCATGTGACATGCCGACGGATGTAGGTTCTCATGCGTGTCCACAGATTTGGGTCACTGGTGTTGTGTATCCATTCAGTTGCTGACCCTCCTTCAGGCCACCATCCCAGATCATCCAGTAACGTGTCGGGAGAAGGGACAGAAGTCAATATGTGAACTATGTTCTCGTTGACTGTAAACTGTTGCTGGCGTGAAATGTCTCACATTATCTGAGCGGTGACAGTTCCATATAGCTGAAAATAGGAATGGATAAGAATGCGCGTTCTTAAACATCCGGTGTGCTGATGGCGATATAAGGGGTTCAGCCCATAGACAGAAAAGTTGGACTTGTTGAGTTGACTTCTCTTCTTTCCTTGGGGACGTTGACTACAAGTACCTCTGAAGTCAGAGTGTTTTCGCCTGATGTGGGGGACACTGGTAATAGGGAAAGCTAATCCACACGCAGAATTCAGTCCAGTGCTACTAGTAGTAATGGGTATGGACTACGCTTGAGTTCAAAATGAGCAAGCGTACAAAAATGAAAAAAAAAAGCACACGCAATATAACAGAAAATGTAACTTCAAGGAAACATAAATGAACCAAATAGTTTCCATGGCAAGATTTACACCATCACGTGACATAACAGAACCTCGTTGTGACCACACACAGATAAATGGCTGTCTGGACTACGTACGTACCTGTCGGTATGGGTTGGGAGTGGTAGTGGTGGCGGTTGTATAACATCTTGTTTTGCTGACTAACACCACCTGCTCGTAAGGGGACCGGAAACAGTTGCCAACTCTCAGCTCGCACGGATTGTTGTAGGTGATTCCATCAGATCCACACACTGGGATGACTTTTCGGGTACACCCCAGACGACAGGTTCCATATGGGTTGACCGGCTCTGTCTAGAATGTGTGATTACAAAAATAGACATTGTCTGGAATATATGATTACAAACATAGACTGTGTCTAGAACCTGTGATTACAAACATAGACTCTGTCTGGAATTTAACACGGGTAAATTGTGCAGACATTCAGTGTCCAGATTGTTCAGATGTTCAGCGTACATGTCTGTCAGGTGCCGGAATGTCTCATTGTGCAGATTGTTCAGCGTACATTTCTGTCAGGTGACTGAATGTCTCATTGTGCAGATTGTTCAGTGTACATGTCTGTCAGGTGACTGAATGTCTCATTGTGCAGATTGTTCAGCGTACATGTCTGTCAGGTGACTGAATGTCTCATTGTGCAGATTGTTCAGTGTACATGTCTGTCAGGTGACTGAATGTCTCATTGTGCAGATTGTTCAGTGTACATGTCTGTCAGGTGACTGAATGTCTCATTGTGCAGATTGTCCAGCGTACATTTCTGTCAGGTGACTGAATGTCTCATTGTGCAGATTGTTCAGCGTACATGTCTGTCAGGTGACTGAATGTCTCATTGTGCAGATTGTTCAGTGTACATGTCTGTCAGGTGACTGAATGTCTCATTGTGCAGATTGCTCAGCGTACATGTCTGTCAGGTGACTGAATGTCTTATTGTTAAGATGTTCAGCCTACATGTCTGTCAGGTTACTGAATGTCTCATTGTGCAGATTGTTCAGTGTACATGTCTGTCAGGTGACTGAATGTCTCATTGTGCAGATAGTCCAGCATACATTTCTGTCAGGTGACTGAATGTCTCATTGTGCAGATTGTTCAGCGTACATGTCTGTCAGGTGACTGAATGTCTCATTGTGCAGATTGTTGAGCATACATGTCTGTCAGGTGACTGAATGTCTCATTGTGCAGATTGTTCAGCGTACATGTCTGTCAGGTGACTGAATGTCTCATTGTGCAGATTGTTCAGCGTACATGTCTGTCAGGTGACTGAATGTCTCATTGTGCAGATTGTCCAGCGTACATGTCTGTCAGGTGACTGAATGTCTCATTGTGCAGATTGTTGAGCATACATGTCTGTCAGGTGACTGAATGTCTCATTGTGCAGATTGTTCAGTGTACATGTCTGTCAGGTGACTGAATGTCTCATTGTGCAGATTGTTCAGTGTACATGTCTGTCAGGTGACTGAATGTCTCATTGTTCAGATTGTTGAGACTACATGTCTGTCAGGTGCCTGAATGTCTCATTGTGCAGATTGTTCAGTGTACATGTCTGTCAGGTGACTGAATGTCTCATTGTGCAGATTGTTCAGTGTACATGTCTGTCAGGTGACTGAATGTCTCATTGTGCAGATTGTTCAGCGTACATGTCTGTCAGGTGACTGAATGTCTCATTGTGCAGATTGTTTAGTGTACATGTCTGTCAGGTGACTGAATGTCTCATTGTTAAGATGTTCAGCCTACATGTCTGTCAGGTGACTGAATGTCTCATTGTGCAGATTGTTCAGTGTACATGTCTGTCAGGTGACTGAATGTCTCATTGTGCAGATTGTTCAGCGTACATGTCTGTCAGGTGACTGAATGTCTCATTGTGCAGATTGTTCAGCGTACATGTCTGTCAGGTGACTGAATGTCTCATTGTGCAGATTGTTCAGTGTACATGTCTGTCAGGTGACTGAATGTCTCATTGTTAAGATGTTCAGCCTACATGTCTGTCAGGTGACTGAATGTCTCATTGTGCAGATTCTTCAGTGTACATGTCTGTCAGGTGACTGAATGTCTCATTGTGCAGATTGTTCAGCGTACATGTCTGTCAGGTGACTGAATGTCTCATTGTGCAGATTGTTCAGTGTACATGTCTGTCAGGTGACTGAATGTCTCATTGTGCAGATTGTTCAGCGTACATGTCTGTCAGGTGACTGAATGTCTCATTGTGCAGATTGTTCAGCGTACATGTCTGCCAGGTGACTGAATGTCTTATTGTGCATATTGTTCAGCGTACATGTCTGTTAGGTGACTGAATGTCTCATTGTGCAGATTGTTCAGCGTACATGTCTGTCAGGTGACTGAATGTCTCATTGTGCAGATTGTTCAGCGTACATGTCTGTCAGGTGACTGAATGTCTCATTGTGCAGATTGTTCAGTGTACATGTCCGTCAGGTGACTGAATGTCTCATTGTGCAGATTGTTCAGCGTACATGTCTGTCAGGTGACTTAATGTCTCATTGTGCAGATTGTTCAGTGTACATGTCTGTCAGGTGACTGAATGTCTCATTGTGCAGATTGTTCAGTGTACATGTCTGTCAGGTGACTGAATGTCTCATTGTGCAGATTGTTGAGCATACATGTCTGTCAGGTGCCTGAATGTCTCATTGTGCAGATTGTTCAGTGTACATGTCTGTCAGGTGACTGAATGTCTCATTGTGCAGATTGTTCAGTGTACATGTCTGTCAGGTGACTGAATGTCTCATTGTGCAGATTGTTCAGCGTACATGTCTGTCAGGTGACTGAATGTCTCATTGTGCAGATTGTTCAGCGTACATGTCTGTCAGGTGACTGAATGTCTCATTGTGCAGATTGTTCAGTGTACATGTCTGTCAGGTGACTGAATGTCTCATTGTTAAGATGTTCAGCCTACATGTCTGTCAGGTGACTGAATGTCTCATTGTGCAGATTGTTCAGTGTACATGTCTGTCAGGTGACTGAATGTCTCATTGTGCAGATTGTTCAGCGTACATGTCTGTCAGGTGACTGAATGTCTCATTGTGCAGATTGTTCAGTGTACATGTCTGTCAGGTGACTGAATGTCTCATTGTGCAGATTGTTCAGCGTACATGTCTGTCAGGTGACTGAATGTCTCATTGTGCAGATTGTTCAGCGTACATGTCTGCCAGGTGACTGAATGTCTTATTGTGCATATTGTTCAGCGTACATGTCTGTTAGGTGACTGAATGTCTCATTGTGCAGATTGTTCAGCGTACATGTCTGTCAGGTGACTGAATGTCTCATTGTGCAGATTGTTCAGCGTACATGTCTGTCAGGTGACTGAATGTCTCATTGTGCAGATTGTTCAGTGTACATGTCCGTCAGGTGACTGAATGTCTCATTGTGCAGATTGTTCAGCGTACATGTCTGTCAGGTGACTGAATGTCTCATTGTGCAGATTGTTTAGTGTACATGTCCGTCAGGTGACTGAATGTCTCATTGTGCAGATTGTTCAGCGTACATGTCTGTCAGGTGACTGAATGTCTCATTGTGCAGATTGTTCAGTGTACATGTCTGTCAGGTGACTGAATGTCTCATTGTGCAGATTGTTCAGTGTACATGTCTGTCAGGTGACTGAATGTCTCATAGTTCAGATTGTTAAGTGTACATGTCTGTCAGGTGACTGAATGTCTCATTGTTCAGATGTTCAGCGTACATGTCTGTCAGGTGACTGAATGTCTCATTGTGCAGATTGTTTAGTGTACATGTCTGTCAGGTGACTGAATGTCTCATTGTTCAGATGTTCAGCGTACATGTCTGTCAGGTGACTGAATGTCTCATTGTGCAGATTGTTCAGTGTATATGTCTGTCAGGTGACTGAATGTCTCATTGTGCAGATTGTTCAGTGTACATGTCTGTCAGGTGACTGAATGTCCCATTTTGCAGATTGTTCAGTGTATATGTCCGTCAGGTGACTGAATGTCTCATTGTGCAGATTGTTCAGTGTACATGTCTGTCAGGTGACTGAATGTCTCATTGTTCAGATGTTCAGCCTACATGTCTTTCAGGTGACTGAATGTCTCATTGTGCAGATTTTTCAGCGTACATGTCTGTCAGGTGACTGAATGTCTCATTGTGCAGATTGTTCAGTGTACATGTCTGTCAGGTGACTGAATGTCTCATTGTTCAGATGTTCAGCCTACATGTCTGTCAGGTGACTGAATGTCTCATTGTTCAGATGTTCAGCCTACATGTCTGTCAGGTGACTGAATGTCTCATTGTTCAGATGTTCAGCGTACATGTCTGTCAGGTGACTGAATGTCTCATTGTGCAGATTGTCCAGCGTACATGTCTGTCAGGTGACTGAATGTCTCATTGTGCAGATTGTTCAGCGTACATGTCTGTCAGGTGACTGAATGTCTCATTGTGCAGATTGTTCAGTGTACATGTCTGTCAGGTGACTGAATGTCTCATTGTGCAGATTGTTCAGTGTACATGTCTGCCAGGTGACTGAATGTCTCATTGTGCAGATTGTTCAGCATACATGTCTGCCTGGTTACAGAATGTCTCATTGTGCAGATTGTTCAGTGTACATGTCTGTCAGGTGACTGAATGTCTCATTGTGCAGATTGTTCAGCGTACATGTCTGTCATGTGACTGAATGTCTCATTGTTCAGATTGTTCAGTGTACATGTCTGTCAGGTGACTGAATGTCTCAATGTGCAGATTGTTCAGCGTACATGTCTGTTAGGTGACTGAATGTCTCATTGTGCAGATTGTTCAGTGTACATGTCTGTCAGGTGACTGAATGTCTCATTGTGCAGATTGTTCAGTGTACATGTCTGTCAGGTGACTGAATGTCTCAATGTGCAGATTGTTCAGTGTACATGTCTGTCAGGTGACTGAATGTCTCATTGTGCAGATTGTTCAGTGTACATGTCTGTCAGGTGACTGAATGTCTCATTGTGCAGATTGTTCAGTGTACATGTCTGTCAGGTGACTGAATGTCTCATTGTTCAGATTGTTCAGTGTACATGTCTGTCAGGTGACTGAATGTCTCAATGTGCAGATTGTTCAGCGTACATGTCTGTTAGGTGACTGAATGTCTCATTGTGCAGATTGTTCAGTGTACATGTCTGTCAGGTGACTGAATGTCTCATTGTGCAGATTGTTCAGTGTACATGTCTGTCAGGTGACTGAATGTCTCAATGTGCAGATTGTTCAGTGTACATGTCTGTCAGGTGACTGAATGTCTCATTGTGCAGATTGTTCAGTGTACATGTCTGTCAGGTGACTGAATGTCTCATTGTGCAGATTGTTCAGCGTACATGTCTGTCAGGTGACTGAATGTCTCATTGTGCAGATTGTTCAGCGTACATGTCTGTCAGGTGACTGAATGTCTCATTGTGCAGATTGTTGACATTTAACACGGGTAAGCTGTTTGCCTTGAAGATATACAGACAATCTAGATAACTATTGGCGACAACCGTAAAATACATACAATCAAACCTCCCCAAAAACATAAAGAGACAATTAAAAACAAACACAAACATCAAAGGTCTGTAAGGTGTGGAATGCGCCTGGCCCTGCAGCCAGCAGGGTTAGGATCGGCTAGCCTCTCCCAGGAGGGGTGAAGAGCGAGAATTAGTAGCCTGCCGATGACCCGCAGACTACACAAGTCAACCCCCACCTCCACGTGGTGCAGACCGGGCAACCATGACCGCGAGGTCATGGGCTAACGGGGCTATGGCTCGCCATAGGGGATGGACTCCCTGTGGTCAGATTAGTGTCCTAAACCTGCGACTGGCCTAGCAAGCCGGCAGGGGATCTTCATACTGCTCGTAGAAAAACTAAGAAGTATAAACGGACTGACCCAAACGGCTATCGACCCGGCAATGTTAACGGACTACGAGATAGATCAGCGATTCAAAAAATAGGCACAATGAACGTCTGTGGTTTCAATAGTAAAGAAGAAGAGCTTATAGAAACAATGGGGAAGAGGAATATTGGTCTGATGGGAATAGCGGACACCAGAACAAAAGGGAAAGGATGCAAGGAGCTCCACCGCAGTTACACGTTTGTTTACTCTGGAGTAGAACAGCAAGAAAGGGCAAGACACGGTGTGGGAATAGTCATCGAACCACAGCTAGCAAGAGCAATACTAGAAATAAAATATATATCAGAAAGAATCATAACAGTGAGAATAAAAGAACAAACAATCACAACATATGTACAGATATACGCACCATGTAATGCAAACAATAATGAGCAAGAATGTGAGGACTTCTACGAAGACATACATGATGTGCTAAATAAAATAGATAAGCAGGACAACATCATAGTTATGGGAGACTTCAATGCAAGACTAGGACATAACAGAGGGGGCATAGAAAAACACCTGGGAGCATTTGGAGATCAGCAAAATGAAAGGAATGATAACGGAAGTAGACTGATAGAGCTTTGCAGCCAACACGATCTCTATATAACAAACACATTCTATAAACATAAAGATTCGCAAGTATACACCTGGTATAAATGGAACAATCTAGATACTAAAAGCCAAATTGATTTTATATTAACAAGAAATAACAGAAAGAGAAATATATTAGATGCAAGAGCAGTGCCCAATTTCAGTATAAACACAGATCATAAAGCAGTCGTTGCCACAATAAGAACCATTAGAAGAAGAAAACAAAAAGCAGGAAAATACATGCCATGCGAATCAGTAAACTTAAAAAACCTTAAAGACGAGGCAGTAAGGGAAAATTATGAGAAAGAACTAACTGAACTCTTTGTAAAATTACCTACGGAAAGAAAAACAGTGGAAGAAGAATGGGAGACGTTCAAATCAAGCGTTTTAAATACTGCAAAAATAACATGCGGAACCACGAAAAAATGCAAAACACGGATAAAGAAAATAACAAGTTGGTGGAACGCAGAAGTAAAGAAAGCGGTAAAAGAAAAAAAGGAAAAATATAAAAAGTGGTTGAAGAGCAAACAGGAATGTGATCTCATAGAATACAGAATATCGAGAAGACATGTGAGTAGAATAGTAAAGAGGGAAAAACAGAAAGACTGGGAAGAGTATGGAGAAACCCTAAATAAAAACTACAAGGAGGCAACCAGAAACTTCTACAAAAAGATAAGTGCAATGCGAACCAGAGGAGTACCCTTTGACCCAACTGAAATAATTAACAGCGAAAATGGAGAACCAATAAGTGAACAAAAACACATCCTAATAAGATGGAAGCAGTATTTCGAACAACTTCTCAACATCCCATCAGATGTCACAGGAATTCAAGAGACCTACACAGATGTCACCGAGGAACTAGAACCAGACATACTAAAAGAAGAAATTATAGAAGCCATCAGATTAGCCCCATTGAACAAATCACCAGGACAGGATGAAATACCAAATGAACTAATTAAAGCAGCAAGGGAAGTAGGAACAGCTTGGCTACATAGACTATTCAACCATGTTTGGGTAGAACAACAGACACCACGAGACTGGGGAAACGCCATAATTATCCCAATTTGGAAAAACAAAGGCAGCAAAAGAGATTGCACACAATACAGAGGCATTTCACTGTTGAGTCATACTGGGAAAATATTTTGCAAAATTCTTGAAAAAAGATTACGAACTACTTTAGAACCCCAGCTAAGCGAAACGCAGCTTGGATTTAGGAAAAACAAAGGATGCACAGACGCCATTTTTGCTCTTAGACAACTTATAGAAAAATCAATTGAATTCAATGAAACACTCTACTTAGCCTTTGTTGACCAAGAAAAGGCATTTGATAGGGTAGATAGAAACAAGCTGTGGGAAATCCTTAAACAATATGGAGTGAGCACACATCTAACAAACCTATGTAGAAGTTTATACGACAACAGTGAATGCATAGTGAGAGCAACTGGAGGACACTCAGAACCCTTCACCATAAGATCTGGAGTACGACAAGGTTGTGTCCTGTCCCCTCTCTTGTTCATAACATATATAGACAACATATGTAAAGAAACCAGCCAAGCAGAGACAGCAAGAATACCGCATGACGAGAACACAGAAGAAGAACCATCTGCAAATCTAACCATTAGAGAACTCCTGTTTGCGGACGACCAAGCACTAATAGCAAAATCAGAAGCTGAATTACAAGACCACATGAATAGTCTAAACGAAATGTGTAGGGAACATAACATGAAAATTAGCACAAGCAAAACAGAGGTAATGACTATAACTAAAGAAGAACAAACAGCAACAATTCACCTAAACGAACATCCCTTGAAACAAGTAAAGAGCTTCAAGTACCTAGGAAGTATAATATCATCAAATGGCAGATCAGAAGACGAGATCGAAAATAGGTGCAATAAGGCAAATCAACTCATTGGACAAATGGCACCAATACTAAAGAACAAACATGTATCAATAACTACTAAGAAAGCACTTTACAACACAATCTTCCTACCAACTCTGTGCTACCAATGCCAAACCTGGACAATGACAGAAAAAGAGAAAAGAAAAATCACAACAACAGAAATGAGGTTCCTGAGAAGAATACTCAACGTATCAAGAAGAGATAAGATCAGAAATGAAGAAATCAGGACTAAAGTGGGGGTTAAAGCTGCTCTAGATTTTATTAGAAAGCAGCAAGTCAAATGGTTTGGCCATGCAAGTAGGCTACCAGTCAACAGCATGCCACAACAGGCAATGACGTACAGACCAGATGGAAACAGAGGAAGAGGCCGACCACGTAAACGCTGGACGGAGGGAATAACAGAATCCATGGGAATGTCGATATACGAAGCCCATAACCGGGCACTCTCACGAAGTTTATACTTCACCTCGACACCGCAAGGTACAAGAGGAACATGATGAGATGAGATGAGATGAGATGAGACAAACATCAAAACAAACAACAACACAAACATCAAAACAAACATCAACACAAACATCGACACAAACATCAACACAAACATCGACACAAACATCGACACAAACATCGACACAAACATCAAAACAAGCATCGACACAAACATCGACACAAACATCGACACAAACATCGACACAAACATCGACACAAACATCGACACAAACATCGACACAAACATCGACACAAACATCGACACAAACATCGACACAAACATTGACACAAATATCGACACAAACATCGACACAAACATCGACACAAACATTGACACAAACATCGACACAAACATCGACACAAACATCGACACAAACATCGACACAAACATCGACACAAACATCGACACAAACATCGACACACACATCGACACAAACATCGACACAAACATCGACACAAACATCGACACAAACATCGACACAAACATCGACACAAACATCGACACAAACATCGACACAAACATCGACACAAACATCGACACAAACATCAACACAAACATCAACACAAACATCGACACAAACATCAACACAAACATCAACACAAACATCGACACAAACATCAACACAAACATCGATACAAACATCGACACAAACATCGACACAAACATCGACACAAACATACATGGCTGGATGGACAACGTACCGTTTGGTATCCTTTTGTTGTTGTTGTTGTTTTTGCTGTTGTTGTTGTTGTTGCCTTACAAGTTCCGTTACTGACTATGGTGACCTGATCGTAAGGTGAGCCCCGACAGTTCCTCACTCTCACCTGACAGGCGTTGCTATAGGTCTTTCCGTCTGATCCACAAACTGGGGTGTAGTCTTCAGTGCACACAAGCGAACATTTTCGAGGCGTTGGGTAGGGTACACTCTACGATGTACAAGTGTAAAGTGTGGGTTCAGGTATAGTCTACGATGTACAAGTGTAAAGTGTGGGTTCAGGTATAGTCTACGATGTACAAGTGTAAAGTGTGGGTTCAGGTATAGTCTACGATGTACAAGTGTAAAGTTTGGGTTCAGGTATAGTCTACGATGTACAAGTGTAAAGTGTGGGTTCAGGTATAGTCTACGATGTACAAGTGTAAAGTGTGGGTTCAGGTATAGTCTACGATGTACAAGTGTAAAGTGTGGGTTCAGGTATAGTCTAGGATGTACAAGTGTAAAGTGTGGGTTCATGTATAGACTACGATGTACAAGTGTAAAGTGTGGGTTCAGGTATAGTCTACGATGTACAATTGTAAAGTGTGGGTTCATGTATAGACTACGATGTACAAGTGTAAAGTGTGGGTTCATGTATAGACTACGATGTACAAGGGTCAAATGTGCGATCAGGTTCTTTCTATGATGAACAGATGTACACATGGGGGTCAGATACAGTCTAGGATGTACAAGTGTAAATTTCAGAACATCTTTGGTGTGTTAAAATCTAGTAGACAGGATTGAATATTTGCTAAAATCACCGACATAACACTGGGAATTTGCTACAGTCAAAGATATAACAATAGGAATCTGCAACAGTCAAAGATATAACACTGGGAATCTCCTACAGTCTAAGACAGAGGTTCCCAAACCATGACCCGAGGGCCACTTGGGCCCGCCAGCTCTCAGAAAGTGGCACGCGAGGCCTCGTTAATTAATATAATATATTTTAATAATTTCAAAAATGCACTCGGAGCGCCCCGTCAGCGTGCGATAATTTACTCTGCCGTGTTTTTAATTTACTCGGTGTCATGTTGTCGTCTGGTACAACTGTTTAGAGGAGTCAGTAGTATTTTGTTGAAATTTGATTTTTTTTTCACATAACAATTTACCGTTAAAGCCTATAAACATGAGTGTGGTAAATCTAAAATCGAACAATGATAAAAAGCGAAAATGTGAAGCCGTTGCTTGTCGTGAATTCATCGAAGATTGGACGAATAAATTTATGTTTATGCCTAGCAGTAGTGGTAAGCCTGTTTGCTTAATCTGCTGATTTTATGTTTCGGTTGCAAAAATTCTTAGGGACTGATCTGTTTAAAACTCTGAAGTTGTGTGTAGAGAAAAACATCATAGAATGGACCAAAATGTACAGTGTATTCAACGACGGTGCTCCCGCTTTGACGGTTAAAAAGTCTGGATGTTTAGTATTATTGGAACATTTTCTTGGCCGCACTATATTAAAATATCATTGTATCATTCACCAAGAAGCTCTGTGTGGAAAGACATCTGAAACATCTCATGGATGTTGTTCTGAAATGTGTGAACAAAATTCGAAGTAAGGCGCTGAACAGGCCTAAGGATCCAGGGGGGGGGGGGGGGGGAACTATTCACAAATTTGTACGATGACATTTCTTCATTTAAAATGAGACTACGACTGTTTATCGGACAGCTGACTGAAGGAACTTTAAAGGCGTTTCCAACTCTGAAGACGATTGTGGTGGAAAAGAAATATGACTTGTTACAGTACAAAGTAAAAGTTGAAAGTCTTCTGGATATGTTTCAGTCGAGATTTCAAGAGTTCACAATAGAGGAGGATAATGTTGCCCTCTTCATAAATCCGTTCGTATTCCCTGATGCCAAGCTCTGTCAATTACAGCAAAACCTTCAGCGCAAAGTAATTGATTTGAAATGCAATTCTGCACTGAGATGTACATTTCTGGAGCTGCCTGCTTCACCTTCATCTGATCTTATGATTTCATTCTGGCGACTATTGCCTGTCGAACAATTTGAACACTTGCATTCATTCGCTCAGAGATACATTTGTCGTTTTGGTTCGACTTACAGGTGCAAGCAGTCATTTTCCACAATGACCATTATAAAAAGCAAGGAAAGTTTCAGATTCACCGACAGTAACCTAGCTGCGCTTATGACTTTGGGCACGACAGATTTGTGCCCAGACATTGATAAACTGGCATCTGAACTTAAGTAACTGGTTATGCAGAACAGATATAATTGTAAATTAATTACATTAATAGTGATTTTCTCCCCCATGGTGTTTACTGGGATCTGGTACAGTCTAAGATATATCACTTTGGGTCTGGTACAGTCTAAGACATAACACTTGTAGTCTAGTAGAGTCTAGACATCCCAACTGTAAACATGAGAACACCTAGGGTCACGCACAGCATGGGATGTACAAATCAACACACGTGATCATATGGATCACAGTCTGCCTGTGAAGTTGTTGTTGTTGTTGTTGTTGTTGTTGTTGTTGTTGTTGTTGTTGTTTTATGCCGTTAGATATCGATGGGAGGGGCTACTGAAGCTCCATCGCCTGTGATTAGCACCCTTCCTCCAATTTCCTCTATGAATCATGAGCAGTATTTTCCCAGACTCAAGTAAACCCCCTGCAGGTTTGCTGAACCTATCGTAGGTTCCTGACCTGCTGAACCCTTGTGTATTTGCTACTGCAACTGTATAAGTGGGATGTGCGGTCTGAGATTTACAACTGTAAGCTTGAGAACATCTGAGTTCCAGTACAGTCTAAGGAGTACACATGAGAGAGTGGGGATATTGACACAAAGCTACCAAAGATGAGGGAGAATACCCGTGGTATATCGAAACAGACACGATCGATCATTTCAGTGCAGAAAGAAATACATAAATACATTAATGTGTGAATATGTATGTTGTATATTTCAACTTGCGGGGTCTATCTTATTGCTTTAGTTTATGTTGTGTGGTTTTTGCAGCATGTACATGACCAGATGAAGTGAAATATGCCAGACAATAAATGATTCAAACTATCGTTGGTGTCTTCGTTACTCAAATTAGTCAACAACAGTTATATTATACAATGATCTACTCAGATTAACAGTTGAAGAAAAGCAGCTATAAATACACAATAGGCAGCATATGATGAACGAAGGACGGAAAGTCATGTCTGTAGAATGTTCTCAATGTCTGTAGAATGTTCTAATTTTCTTTAGAGTGCTCTCATTGTTTGTAGAATGTTCTCAATGTCTGTAGAATGTTCTCAATGTTTGTAGAATGTTCCCATTGTCTGTAGAATGTTCTCAATGTCTGTATAATGTTCTCAATGTCTGTAGAATGTTCTCAATGTCTGTATAATGTTCTCTATGTCTGTAGAATGTTCTCAATGTCTGTATAAAGTTCTCAATATCTGTAGAATGTTCTCATTGTCTGTAGAGTGCTCTCATTGTCTGTATAATGTTCTCAATGTCTGTAGAATGTTCTCAATATTTGTAGAATGTTCTCAATGTCTGTATAATGTTCTCAATGTCTGTAGAATGTTCTCAATGTTTGTAGAATGTTCTCAATATCTGTAGAATGTTCTCAATGTCTGTATAATGTGCTCAATGTCTGTATAATGTTCTCAATGTCTGTAGAATGTTCTCAATGTTTGTAGAATGTTCTCAATATCTGTAGAATGTTCTCAATGTCTGTAGAATGTTCTCAATGTCTGTAGAATGTTCTCAATGTCTGTAGAATGTTCTAAATGTCTGTAGAATGTTCTCAATGTCTGTATAATATTCGTATTGTCTGTAGAATGTTCTTATTGTCTGTAGAATGTTCTCATTAGCTGTAATGTTATATTAAGTTGAAATGTTCCATACTGACACAATGTTAAGAGTTTCATACAAATGAACATAATGACCAAATATTAACAATTGCACGCAGCTGAAAATAATGCCTCAAGAAAACATTGGAAACAAAACAAAAAAGAAAAAATAACAGCACTAAAAGTGGCGCATGACCTTGCAAGACCCCCACCCCAGGTTGACCTCTAGGCAAGTTTACGTTCAGTAGTTTGCCATTGCTTTCTGAAGTCATCTGACCTGTGTAGGGAATGATCTCCCTGTTCCGCCATGAGCGCATCCGAAGTTGGACTCTCACAACCACGTGACAATAACACAACAGGAAGTCTAAACAGTTAAAACTCCTGCTACAAGTGATAGATAATAACTACAGACACACCGTACACACCTTATAACGAACTTCACCACGGCAAATGTAAATCAAAGGTGCAGAGGGGCGGGGTTAATCCCAGAAACAAAATACAAAACAAATAATAAACTATAAATAAGTTTACTACGACACAACAAACGAGATTTCGATTATACTAATCTTCCCCGGGAACAACACAAACAGATATGAAGAAATACACGAAATTAGACAATGTAATAGCCAAGAGAACGCCCAAGAAGACAATGGATTGGCGACATCAAAGACATTGCACAATCACACGGAATGACACTATCCAGTGCCGCCCACCGGGCGCTGGAACGTAAATTATTCCTCCCCACGACGCTTGACGGCAGAAGTGGAAGATGATGATGATGATGATGATGATGATGATGATGATGATGATGATGATGATGATGATGATGATGAATAACATTAAAACACAAATCCTTGGTTGTTGTCGCAGGAGTTAAACATACCTGGCGGTGTTTATTTCATATTGTTATATCCTGCCGCAGCCGTGACTTCTCTTACCCACACAAGGTACCTGGTTGTCTGCAATACATACCTGTGTGTATGTGGTGGTAGTGGTGGTGGTGGTGGTGATGGTGATGGTGGTGGTGGTGGTGGTGATGATAGTGGTGGTGGTGGTGATAGTGGTGATAGTGGTGGTGATAGTGATGGTAGGGGTGATAGTGGTGGTGGTGGTGATAGTGATGGTAGTGGTGGTTGTGTGTCTAGATTACATACCTGTGGATATGGGGCGGTGGCATCACAGGTTCCATTCCTCACCAACCTGACCTGCTGGTACGGGGACCTGAGGCAGTTCTCTGCTCTCAGCTCGCACGGGTTCCCGTAAGTTCTTCCGTCAGACCCGCACACGGGGAAGCCAATTGCAGTGCAGAAAAGCTGGCACTGGTCCTGCGTGACGTCGGCTTCTGTCTGTGATTTATAAATGTCAACATGATATCTGGGGTTTAGAAATGTCAACTTGATATCTGGGGTTTAGAAATGTCAACTTGATATCTGGGATGTAGAAATGTCAACATGATATCTCATCCATACATTCAATCAATAACATTTCATTTGCGGAACCTCGCTTGCATAACAACCTTCCGGAAAACCTCTCGATCATAAGGAAGAGGCCCCGCGTCCGATACACCCATCTGGAGATCATCCGCCACATCCTGCACCCATCTTCTCTTTGGCCTTCTATTCCTCTCTTCCCAGGCATATACCCCTCCATTATTGTTCTCTCCAAACTTTCGTGACGTTTCAAGTGACAGAAATATTTCAATGTTCTTTGTTTTATCGTCTTTAATAGCCAACCTTCTTCAATATTCAGCTCTTGAAGTATGGATGCATTTGTTCTTTACTTTATCCAAGATATTCTTAGAACCCACCTGTAACATTTATTTTCAAGGGCATTTATGCGCTGTTCTGCTTGTTCAGTAAGTGTCCAGGTCTCACAGGTATATGTTGCAATTGAAATGATGCATGCTCTTAAAAATCTAATTTGTGTAATTCTATCTGTCAAAGCCGGGTAGCGGGGTAGGGGTACCCCCTATCAAAGGAGAAGTAAGGTGCCTCCTTCCCTCCGCTAGCCTACGGGACACCCTTGGGCAAGGTGGAGTACCCGTTTAGCCCCCCCCCCTCCCCCCATAGGGTAACGTGAAGCCATGGGAGCAAGTGGTGGATTGGACTTGGGAGCAGCCGACAGATAGTTGTTGGTTATGGTTTCATGTCAGTGACGGTGGGCAGAGGATCTCTCAATAATGACAATAGCTACGGTCAACCGATCAGTATGGTCACTGCCAGGAAGGAAGAATGGTAGACTTCCCTCCTTATTGATTCCCGGGCAGAGGAGGCTCGTCAGCCTTGGTTGGTATCTCTTCTAAGAGAAGGAACTCTAAATCTCAAACCTCCGCTGCCTTGCGGGTATACCCATATGGGAAAGGCTTCGGGAGTAAACCCTGAGGAGAAATCCGGAGATTGAGTCCCTAAGGCAGTTCCATGTTGTAAACAACATAGTTCTGGCAACTCCTGCGACGGCACCGATGCCAAGTTTCATTGGCTACTGCCTTTCCCTTGGTCAACATCGGCGACGTGGAGAGGGGGAACTTGCTACTGGGCAACAGCTGGTTCTCCGATTTCCATTGCCCAGGCTTGTGCCCTGAAGAGGTCACTTCAGCACCGTGTAAAGCGGTGACACAACACGGGAAGCAGCATTTGCCGGTTATAAGTCTTAATGTTCGATTGGCGTAGAGCAAGGCGCCAGGGGCTGCTTCCGACGGTGGGAGAGATCATCGTATCTCACTAGACAGTATATTTGTTTTGCTCGAGTAATCCTTAAAAGGTTACACATTCTTACTGAAAGAATCTACCCCGAATCACAGTGCGGATTTAGACCCAACAGGTCCACCATCGATATGATTTTCTCACTCCGGCAGCCAAGAAAATTGCAGAGAACAGAGGAAGCAATTATATATTGCCTTCATCGACATCAAAAAGGCATTTGACCTCATGAGCAGAAACGGCCTTTTTTAAGATCCTTGAAAAGATAGGATGTCCACCCACCATTCTTAGTCTTTTGAAATCATTTCACAAAAACATGCAGGGGTCAAATGTATTCGACGGCTCAATATTCCAGTCATTCAGCATCAGCAGCGGAGTAAAGCAGGGCTGCGTGCTTGCTCCTACACTCTTTGGTATCTTCTTCGCCGTTCTCTTAAGGCAGGCATTTGGGACTGCCACTGAAGGCATATACCTCCATACAAGATCTGAGAGCAAACTTTTTAACCCATCAAGACTCAAGGCAAAGACCAAAATAAGATCAAGATGCGTAAGAGAACTACTTTTTGCAGATGATGCAGCACTGACTACTCATTCAGCAGAAGATCTCCAAAGGCTCATAGATCGTTTTACAGCCGCCTGCAAAGACTTTAGATTCACCATTAGCCTAAATAAATCACAGGTGATGGAACAAGATGCTGGTGCGCTTCCGTCAGTCAAAATTTCTAATTACGAATTGGATGTCGTCCACGATTTTGTATATTTGGGGTCGACAATATTAGATAATCTTTCATTAGAGACTAAGTCACACACCGAGCGTGTGAGACGTAAGATGGTGCATGGTGGTGGAAATGACCACGTGTTCACATGCACCTACTGTGGACGGACATTTACAGCGCGAATTGGCCTCATCAGTCACATTCGCTACCGCCATGGGTAGTAGTTATAAAGCCTTTTTGAAGCACAAACTATCGTCTGTCAAGACGGCAAGGTGCCAATGATTTAAAATGTTTCACCACCTCCAGTGTTTCTTCACTAACATATATTTCTTTCTCCATACGTGTTTGATCTGTATTCATTATCTTTGTTTTTTTCTATGTTAAGATATAAGTATTTCAGGATCCTCGCCGGTGCTACGGAGTTCGTGCACTGAGTTGAGTTTCTCCAGACTCAGGTTTGAGTTAGGAGGAGAACGGAGCACTTATGGATTACACCCGTGTGCTGTGATGTTAATCCATCGACTGAACTAAATAAACTAAACTAAGATACAAGTTGTGATTTTCACTATTATTTTGGATTGAGGTTATTCTGTTTTCTATACCATTCTGTGTTGTGGATAGCAATACTGTATCATCAGCATACCGAATCTCTGGTATGTCATGACCACCGACATTTTGGGCGTCATATTTGGCAATAGTAATCCACACGCAAAAATCAATACAGCACACTAGAAGTAAACGTGTGTGGACAACGCTTGAATTCAAAGAGAGCCAACGCAAAAACAAAACAAAAACAAAACATAAACAAAACAAAAACAAAACATAAACAAAACAAAAACAAATACAACCAAAAGCTGATGTTCCAGATTCTCAATGACAAGGGACAATAAGCCAACAAAGAGAACAGGCTAGAATGAACGGTTACTGTGTATGAGAGATGGACAGAAGCGACATAATCGAGTACCAAACGTTCACACTTCTCTCATGGATACATTCACCACGGGCTGAGGATCTCGCCCAATATCAAAGTGAATGGTCATAGACTAAGTGTTGTGGACAAATTCACCTATCTTGGTAGCACTGTGTCACAAGCTGCCACAATTGATGACGAAGTGAATGCAAGAATCTCCAAGGCCAGCGCGGCCTTTGGCAGACTGCACAAGAATGTATGGGACAGAAATGGAATAAGCCTGCAAACAAAGCTGAAAGTCTATAAAGCAGTTGTATTATCCACACTGCTATATGCTTCTTCTTCTTCTTCTTCTTCTTCTTCTTCTTCTTCTTCTTCTTCTTCTTCTTCTTCTTCTTCTTCTTCTTCTTCTTCTTCTTCTTCTTTCACCCGCTTATAATATGTCTTTAACTGCAATGTTGTCTCTCGTTTGAATCTAACAGTCTTTCTTAGTTCACTCAGAGGTCCATAGAGTTTATCTTCCACTGTTGTCTCTCTAGGCCAGAAGGTTCGCCTGGATATTTTGTAGTTTGGGCGTGTGAGACCTGGACTGTTTATCAGCGACACGCTAGGAAATTAAACCACTTCCACACAGTCTGCCTTAGGAAACTATTGAAGATTAATTGGCAAGACAAGATCCCAGACACTGAAGTCCTAGAAAGAACGTCCCTGCCCAGTATCCACACTCTGCTATTTAAGAATCAGATTCGCTGGGCTGGTCACTTGACTCGCATGCCAGATCTCAGGCTCCCTAAACAATATTTTTTTTTACGGCGAGCTGCGCTGTGGTAAAAGCTTTAAAGACACTCTGAAGATCTCACTAAAAGCTTTTGGAATTCATCACGACACTTGGGAGACTGCTGCCAAAGAAAGAAATTCATCATTATGCAAGGGTGTAGTCACGTGTGAAGCAAACAGGACTGCAGGAGCTGTGAAACAGTCTGGAAAGAAAAATCACCGCAGAAGATCCTGCTCCTGGAACGTCAAGCATGCTTTGCCCACATTGTCAAAGAACATTTCGAGCCAAAATAGGCCTTATCAGCCATCTTAGAACTCACGGCTCAAAACTTTCAGCCCCACTGGATGAAGTGAATGGTCATCATCATTATTGATGGACAAACACCACAGGACCTGTTTTGCTTTATGACAGTGATTCTTGGAATGTAAATGAACAAATAAGGGAGGACTTTGAAGCAGCAGAGATGTGGCTCTTGAGATGAGAAGAGAGGCATTAGAGAACATCGTGATGACTGGAAAGATCGAGGGGAAAAGAGGCAGAGGCAGACCAGAGAAATGATGCTGGATGGATTGAGACGGTGACATGGAGGAATATCAGCAGAAGAGTTGATCCAGAACAACAAAGACCGAGATCTATGGAGAGACATGAACTCATACGCCAGCTGACAGGGCACTTGAATATGATAATGAATATCCTGACTGCATTCACACATCGTGTACATGATACTGGATGTCAAGGTTGCACAGAACAGACATGACAACAACTTACCATTGAGAGAAGCATAGAACAGGATGGGCGACAACTTACCACTGAGAGAAGCATAGAACAGACAGGACAACAACTTACCATTGAGAGAAGCATAGAACAGACAGGACAACAATTTACCATTGAGAGAGCATAGAACAGACAGGACAACAACTTACCAGTGAGAGAAGCACAGAACAGACAGGACAACAACTTACCACTGAGAGAAGCATAGAACAGACAGGACAACAACTTACCACTGAGAGAAGCATAGAACAGACAGGACAACAACTTACCACTGAGAGAAGCATAGAACAGACCGGACAACAACTTACCACTGAGAGAAGCATAGAACAGACCGGACAACAACTTACCACTGAGAGAAGCATAGAACAGACCGGACAACAACTTACCACTGAGAGAAGCATAGAACAGACAGGACAACAACTTATCACTGAGAGAAGCATAGAACAGACAGGACAACAACTTACCACTGAGAGAAGCACAGCCAACATCAGTGCTATATACATCTTCTCTGTCATTGTCATGTTGTTGTTGATGGTGTCGATGAGCTCTCACTCACTTATAAATATGTTAACTAGGAGCAGCGGTCTACCAATGTGTTATGTCGATTTGTGGCCGTGGTAGTTGCTGGAAGCTGAATTCTCGCACACTTGCTACAATACTAGAAGCACCGATCTATCAACATCTCGTGTTTGTGGCAAGACATTGTACCCACCAGCTTTATACCATCGCTCCTGTTCCCTTCTGTGACGGTTGACTAACCTCACAAACACAAAAACAAAAATAAAATTAGCATTAATTGCCATGTTAAAATGGACAACCCCAGGATATAGATGCCTGAGATAAGGGCTGCACTCAACTTAGACACTCGTATACTTAGACCTCAAGGACACCAGTAATCCCGCAGTAATCACCTGACTGCAAGCGGGCCTTGCCCGCGGCTCCACCTTCTGTTTCCGTCCAAAGGTTAAGGTTAGATTTCGAACCCTCCCTGTTTCCGTTATTGCTTGTTTGGTTCATATGTAAATACAAAAGCCACAAACAAGTGTTGCGCCATTTTTTGTCTGGCATATTTCGGTGCATCTCGTCAGGTGCATACTGCAGGGGGGTTATTTATCACACTGGCACCTTGCCGTCCTGTCAGACGATAGTTTGTTACATTGTGCTTCACAAATGGCACAATAATTACAGCCAGGGATAGAATTCTACCTCTCCATAACACAAAGCCTGGGCTGAGTTTAGAGACCACGTGTTGCCCATGCAGCATGATCCCTCTCTCGGCCTGCCTAGTTCGCTCCAGAGGAAAGGTAACACCGATACATCTGGAACAAGGCAAGCTGCAGAAGCTGCCGGATCAAAGCTAATTGTCTGCCTGTCAGAGCTTCAATCCTAGACCAGTTACCTACCAAGGCTTAGGGCCTGGTCTGCCTTGCCACGATATTTAGTCTTTAAGTTGAAATACCTAGCACCAGGATAAGGCGTGTACCCTCCCAATTGAGCCCTTCCACCCTAAGCCGTTGGCACAATGTAGGCTGTTGAGTTTGGTGAGCACCGTCCAACATTCGGCGCTAACAGAAAGCAGGTAGTGCCGTCTACTGTCATATGGTAGCTCAGTCATATCTGACTAAGACCTGACATCCCAACATTCGGCGCTAACAGAAAGCAGGTAGTACCGTCTACTGTCATACGGTAGCTCAGTCATATCTGACTAAGACCTGACATCCCAACATTCGGCGCTAACAGAAAGCAGGTAGTACCGTCTACTGTCATATGGTAGCTCAGTCATATCTGACTAAGACCTGACACATTATATATCATATAAAGTGAAAACAATTTTTAAAAATGGTCACAGGTATTGTTCGAATATGGAACATCTGTTATCCCAACGGTAATTCTAAATTTAACATAAAACCTTTATGTTTGCACAAAACTTCCTGGAACCACCCAATTGTTAACGCCTCACTATATTTGAGCGATCGTTTATTGTTCTTCGAATACAGTTTCGGCTGAAGTATTATTTATTTATTCACTTCTTCTTCTTCTTCTTCTTCTTCTTCTTCTTCTTCTTCTTCTTCTTCTTCTTCTTCTTCTTCTTCTTCTTCTTCTTCTTCTTCTTCTTCTTCTTCTTCTTCTTCTTCTTCTTCTTCTTCTTCTTCTTTCGTTCGCTTGAAATATGTCTATAACTGCAGTGTTGTCTCTTGTATGAATTTAACTGTCTTTTTTAGTTCACACAGCGGTCCATATAGTTTATATTCCACTGTCGTCTCTCTAGTCCAGAAGGTTTGCATAGATATGCTATATTTTGGGCAGTATTGGAGTATGTGTTCTGCTGTCTGCGACGCCAATCCACATGTGCACATGGCTGTTTCACCAATCTTGAATTTTGTATGCATGTGGTTGCATAATCTATTGTGTCCTGTTCTAAGGCGCAGAATAATGACTTGTTCTGGTCTGTCCATAAAGTGGTAGTCATCTTGAGCAGGTTTTGATGGCTTTCTGACTGATTTTACCATGCTTTTCTTTTGGTGGTATGTAACCGGCACATCAGGCTGTTCCTCTTTGGCTCCTTCCTTAGCCAATTGATCAGCTCTGTCGTTTCCGGGTACTCCACAGTGGGATGTTATCCACTGTATGGTGACCTTATGCTGACTGCTAAGTTCAGAAAGTAGTGTCCTTAGTAGTGGCAATTTCCCAGACAGGAGCGCCTCGAGTACTGATTTTGCATCTGTCAGTAGCACCACAGATTGTGTACCGTTGCTGGTATTTAGTAATTTCTCTGTTGCTATCTTCATTGCCTCAATTTCAGCATCATAGTTATGGCAGTACTTTCCTGTCGGTACTCTAGCTGTGTCCCTAGTATTATTTGGGTATTCTATGTACACTCCCGCTCCTCCATTTCGAACAGCATTTTGTGCTGACCCATCTGTGTAGACTCTGATCCAGAGGTCCTGTGGATATTCTTCATCAAGAAAGCTGAGAGTGGCTGTTCTGCGCTGCACACTGTTCTGTTCTTCCTTGTCAAATATTCCTCTAGGTTCATCTTTCCATGGAGTTAGTTCTGGCATAGTTGTTAGGGGGATAATAACTGTGGGCAGATCGGTGGTTTCTCTGCAGAGTCGTTTGGCCTGGTGGATAAAACTACTTCTTTTCAACCGCCCTATAGCTAGGTTTTCAAATCTGTTCTTCAATGGGTGGCCTGGCAAGCTGAAGAACTTTTCTGCTTGTATTAGCGTTTTCGTATCTCTGCGCTCTCTCAGTGCTTGTGTCCTCCCCATCTTCTCCATTTCCACTATAAGGGTTGATCTCATCCCTCCTGTGATGACTCTAAGTGCTTGATTTTGCACCTTGTCCAGCTCTTGTAGTGTGGTTTTTGATGCTGAACATCAAGCAGTTGACCCGTATTCCAGGTGTGGTTGTATGCTCTGTTAATAAACTTTGCTAAGTATTTTCCCACTGGCTCCCCATGTGCTTCCACTTAGCTTTCTCAGGATGGCTATTTTCCTTGTGGCTCTTGCTACAGCTTTGTTGATGTGCTTTCTCCATGTCAGCCTGCCATCAAATGTTGCTCCAAGATATGTTGGTTCTTTATCTTCTCTTAGGGGTGTTACATTTATCTGAATGAACCCTGTCTTTTGTTTTGGAGAGAGGGTAGAGTGGTGCTGCACTTGTCAGTGTTTATGCTGACACACCATCTATTTTCCTATGCAATTGGTCTGTAGCTAGAGGCAATGGAACTATCATTCTCTGATTGAATTGAGTTAAGAACCGACACTACTGCACTCAGGACATTCCCATACATGCTCCGTCCCCTCGTTCAACAGCCTGATTTTATGAGGGGTATCATGATTGCTTCTCTCCAGGCTTGTAGAACACTGCCTAAGGTTCAGCTGTTATTGAAGATCTGCAGCAGCTTTGCTTTGGCCTCTGTTCCTAGGTTCCTGACCATTTCATTGGAGATACCATCAGCTCCTGGTGACTTTCTCATTTTCAGTTTTGATATTATTAGCTCCAGTTCACTGATTGTGATTGTTGCCTCCAGAACCTCATGTACTATTTCCTTCTGTCCTGTATGTTGCCATTTCTCTCGAATCTCTTGTTGTTTCTCTGGACTGATTTTGATATTGTTATCTTGTGCGAATGAGTCCGCAAAATGGTCAGCTGCTTGCTTTCTTGTTAAGATGTTTCCGTCTTTATGTAGTGCAATTTTTGAGTTTCTCCCTGTGCCCTCATCATTAAGTTGCTTTATTAGCTTCCACAACTTCCTTGTGTCTCTTTCAAAGTTCAGTGACTCTGCTTTCTCCTGCCAGCTTTTCCGTCTAGCCTGCAGCTTGGCCCTTTGAAATTTGGCATTTTCGTGCTGGTATTTATTGTGGTGCTCATGGCTGAGTGTGGCCTCTGCTTGCTTTCTACATACTTCCACATCATTATGCAACTGTTCCAGTTCACTACTCCAGTGGGGTTTATAATGTTTACGGGCTCCTCTTGGTACTGTTTCTCGCGCTGCCTGTAGTATGCATTTCCCAAACTCTTCAACTACGTTATTTATGTCTTTCTCAGTATTCAGGTTTCTAACCAGTATGCTGGTGCGATGCTTGTACATTGCCCAGTCTGCTTTCTTGTAGTTCCACCTCGAGAGGGTGCTGCTTTCACTTACAAGCTCATTTTCTACAGTTAGAAAGACTGGTCGATGGTCATTGCCACCAAGTTGTTTCCCAACAATTCGTGTAATGTTCCATTCCAGGTCTGGTGAATGAAAAGCCAGGTCAGATGTAATTGTAGTGTGCCATGATCTCGAGTAGAAAGTATGTGGTCAGACGGCTTTTTAATCAAGATGAATCTATTCTCATCCTGCCAGTCTTCCAGTCTCTCTCCTCTCTGGTCCATGTGATCATAGCCCCAGCTCTGCGAGTGGCTGTTGAAATCGCCAAACACAATCATTTTTTTTCTTTTAATGATAGTGTGTCCAGTGCCTGTGGGCGGTCACTTGGACAGTAGTAATTGACTGTATAGAAAGTAACTGTATAGCCTGTGTTAAGTTTAAGTGTCTGATACTCAGCCCCTTTCATGTAGACTTCTATTTGGGAAGCAGTGATGTTATTCTTTACAATGGTCAGTATCCCACCTTTTCGCCTGTTCTTTCCGTCAGATCGGTAACAATGATAGCCTCTGATTTTGAAGGCTATATTTTCGTTGAGGTGAGTTTCTTGCAAGCAACATACTCTTACTCTTTCTTGGTCCAAGATGTTTTCTAATTCTACTTTTGTTGTTGTTGCTGACTCCCTCCGTATTCCATTGCATTATTTTAAGTCTTTGTTTAGTATGGCCAGCTGTTCTATTTTCCACAGGACATCTGAGAAGGACCTCCAGTAGTTGTGTTTGGACCCTTTCGAGACATAGGGCCCGGCACTGCACCTGCCAGGGGGTCCAAAGCAGGGCGAGCACCATAACGATTAGCAGCAGTCGACATATTCCATTTTGCGTGATTGCGTGGCATCCTGATTTCTGTGGTGCGTCTCCTGGCTGGTTGCCTCCGTCTTCAGCACCTTTCCTTTGCTAGAGCAGACTGTGGTCTCACTCGAGTTTAGATGTGTACGCGCGCACACACCTGTCTGCGCATGCATGTACGTGCATACACATCTAGAGCATACTGGTTATTTTCCGGCGCCAGATACTCACCGTCGCCCCTTCTCCTGTTAGTTAAAACAATTCCGCCACGTGAAGGCCAGGAGTTGGACTTTTGCTGCATAGATTATGTATTCAGGAGCCATTGGGGTATTTAAGCAATGTTGGGCGCTCACCCCAACACTGTGCCCCGGCTACATACAGCAATATTTCACAGCAACACTGTGCCACGGCTACATACAACACTACGCCCCGGCTACATACAACACTACGCCCCGGCTATATACAACACTGCGCCACGGCTACATACAACACTGCGCCACGGCTACATACAACACTGCGCCACGGCTACATACAACACTGCGCCACGGCTACATACAACACTACGCCACGGCTACATACAACACTACGCCCCGGCTACATACAACACTACGCCACGGCTACATACAACACTACGCCCCGGCTACATACAACACTGCGCCCCGGCTACATACAACACTGCGCCACGGCTACATACAACACTGCGCCACGGCTACATACAACACTGCGCCACGGCTACATACAACACTACACCCTGGCTACATACAACACTGCGCCCCGGCTACATACAGCAACATTTCATATCATGTATCACTCTGCAGTATGTACCTGACGAGATGTAGCGAAATATGCCAGACATTAAATCGTGCAATCTATTGTTTGTGGCGTCTGTGTTTAAATTCACTCAGGGAATATAGTTCAAATTCCCAGTAGCATATTATTGTTGTGATCTGCATTCCTGACTTCTTATGTTAATTGTGGTGTGTGTGTGTGTGTGTGTGTGTGTGTGTGTGTGTGTGTGTGCGTGTGTGTGCGTGTGCATGCGTGCCTGTGTACCAGGTGTGTTAAAACAAATATCTGACCATCGGCCCGGAAAACACAATTATTCGCCTGGAGGTTGGCTACAGAGCTCTGGCCTTGGACCTGCATAGATACTTGCCAGCTGTCACTGTTTTCTGTTGATTTGTCTTTGCCCGCATCGTGCAACAACCTTGAACCAACCTGTTTCCTTGTGAACAACAGGATTTACACAAACATGCCAGCGGCCATTTTGTGGTATCAGGCCTGGCCTTGACACTTATGCGTCATCTGGGCATCATTCTTAAAACTCTTGGTCAAGATATTCAACAAAGCATAGCAGTAGTAGAACTGTTTTGTTGCTGTCTACATGTAGGCGCTGTATTGAGTTTGTTATTGTCTACATGTAAGCATTATTTTGTTGTCATTGTTATTGTCTACATGTAAGCACAGTTTTGTTGTCATGGAACACGTTGTAACAACTAGAAAGAATGTTGGAAAGAGGGACAGAGAAATAAACCGAGAACAGATTCTTGACATCTTTAGGTCATGCCACGGAAGTGTATCGGTGCACAAATTAATACATGCTGTTGGGGATCGGAAGATGTGAAGAAGCATGATCGCTACAGCCTGTCGGCAAGGCACTCGATGATGATGATGATGATGATGATGATGATGATGATGATGATGATGATGATGATGATGGTGACACACTCCTCTACTTAAATTACGTCTCTGTCACACCACTCTAGTCCATCCACTCCACAAAGTCAACGCCGACGTCTCTGTCACACCACTCTAGTCCATCCACTCCACGTCTCTGTCAAACCACTCTAGTCCATCCACTCCACATCTCTGTCACACCACTCTAGTCCATCCACTCCACATCTCTGTCACACCACTCTAGTCTATCCACTCCACGTCTCTGTCACACAACTCTAGTCCATCCACTCCACATCTCTGTCACACCACTCTAGTCCATCCACTCCACAAAGTCAACGCCGACGTCTCTGTCAGACCACTCTAGTCCATCCACTCCACGTATCTGTCACACCACTCTAGTCCATCCACTCCACGTCTCTGTCACATCACTCTAGTCCATCCACTCCACAAAGTCAACGCCGACGTCTCTGTCACACCACTCTAGTCCATCCACTCCACGTCTCTGTCACACCACTCTAGTCCATCCACTCCACGTCTCTGTCACACCACTCTAGTCCATTCACTCCACAAAGTCAACGCCGACGTCTCTGTCACACCACTCTAGTCAATCCACTCCACATAGTCAACGCCGACGTCTCTGTCACAAGACTCTAGTCCATCCACTCCACGTCTCTGTCACACAACTCTAGTCCATCCACTCCACGTCTCTGTCACACAACTCTAGTCCATCCACTCCACGTCTCTGTCACACCACTCTAGTCCATCCACTCCACGTCTCTGTCACACCACTCTAGTCCATTCACTCCACGATGTCAACACCCACGTCTCTGTCACACCACTCTAGTCCATCCACTCCACGTCTCTGTCACACCACTCTAGTCCATCCACTCCACGTCTCTGTCACACCACTCTAGTCCATCCACTCCACGTCTCTGTCACACAACTCTAGTCCATCCACGTCTCTGTCACACCACTCTAGTCCATCCACTCCACGTCTCTGTCACACCACTCTAGTCCATCCACTCCACGTCTCTGTCACACCACTCTAGTCCATCCAGTCCATTGGGTTCATGTAATTGGAGGAACCTTTGGCGGCCGCTTTTCTGGGCTGGTAGTGTCTACCGTTGCTGTAGATCTGGACAACATTTCCACCTGTAGCTAAACATTTAAACAATGACCACCCTGCCAAGACTTTTCATGTGTGCTTGGTAACACAGGAGTTGCTTGTGAATGCTATTGCTGCCATCTTGTCCCACTCATTGCTGCCATCTTGTCCCACTCATTGCTGCCATCTTGTAACACTCATTGATGTCATCTTGTCCCACTCATTGCTGCCATCTTGTTTCACGCATTGCTGCCATCTTGTCCCACTCATTGATGTCATCTTGTCCCACTCATTGCTGCCATCTTGTCCCACGCATTGCTGCCATCTTGTCCCACTCAATTGACACAATTCTTGAGCTTAAAGCTCATTGTACATCAGCTGATCTAGATCATCTAGATCTGTGCTTCTTAATCAGAGGGGAAATTCCCCTCAGGGGGGCATTTTAGGGTTTCCAGGGGCAAATTAAGATTATTTTAAGATCGCTTTAATACAAGAACTGATTACATGATATTGTTTTTCACTCCATACTTTACAGTCCTGTACTTCTCGTTCTTCTGAAATTCGTGTTATAACGTAAGCAGACCCGTAAATCACGTTTTATGTAGACGTCTAGACTTGTTCTAGTATAGTATGTATTATTAAATTTAGCTTCCATTTTTACGTATACTGTGTTGGGGCGGGGGGGGGGGATATATAGGGAGGAAGTACGAAAGGGGGGGGGGAGGAAAATGACATTCTGAACATATGGTGAAGGGGCCCAAAAAAGGTTGAGATCTACTGATCTAGATGTAATTAAAATTAATATCATCATCATCAAGTGCCGTGCCGGCTGGCGTAGGCGTTCATGGCTCTCCATAGATCTCGGTCTTTGGTTTTCTGGATCAACTCTGCTGCTGATATTCCTCCATGCCACCGTCTCAATCCATCCAGCATCACTTCTCTTGGTCTACCTCTGCCTCTCTTCCCCTCGATCTTTCCAGTTGTTACGATGTTATCCAATACCTCTCTTCTCATCACATGACCGAGGAAAGCTGTTTGTCTCTGTCTTATTGTTGTATATAATGTTCTAGTTTCATTAGCCTGTTTCAGGCAGTCGTCGTTAGTTACTCTGGCAGTCCAAGGAATTCGCAACATTCGTCTCAGGAACCACATCTCTGTTGCTTCTAATTTCTTCTTAATTTGTTCATTTACGTTCCAAGATTCACTGCCATACAGCAAAACTGGTTCTACATAGCATTTCAGCACTCTCTTTCTTACATTCAGTGACAGTGACTTATTGCACAAGATGCTCTTCATTTTCTGAAATGCGGCTTTTGCCTGCCCTATTCTGCTCCTAATCTCTGTTGTACATCTTCCATCTGATGTTATAAATGCCCCTAGGTATCTAAAATTATCAACTTGGTTAAGGATTTTCCCTTCTATTTCTATGTCACATTTTGGTGTCACCATTTTCTTTGATATTACCATTGTTACTGTTTTCTTGATATTCAAGGAGAGTCCTTTCCTTGCACTCTCTGTTACTACAACGTCTAATAATTGTTGTAGGTCTGTTGAATTATCCGCCACCAATACTGTGTCATCTGCATAGCGTATATTATTTATATTATAACCTCCAACTAGTATTCCTGGCATCTCTTTGATCTCTCTCATTATTACTTCGCTATACAGGGAGAAAAGATCTGGTGACAAGACACACCCTTGTCGTACTCCTAGTTTTATCTGTTCATAACTACCCTCTTTATTTCCCATTTTAGTTGCTGCTACTTGGTTCCAGTAAATATTCTTTATTATTCTTAAATCTTTTCCATCAATGTTGATATCTTCCAACATTTTAATCAGTTCATCATGTTTTACTTTATCAAATGCCTTAGTATAATCTATGAAGCACAAATATATGTCTCTCTGTTTCTCTATTGATCTTTCTATTAGTGTCCGTAATGTATAAATTGCATTGTTTGTGCCCTTTCCTTCCACAAATCCATACTGTTCTTCACTAATTTCCATTTTTATTTTCTTTTTGGTTCTTCTCATTATGATTCTGAGTAGAAGCTTAGTGATATGGTTTATAAAGTTAATTGTACGAAAATCTTCACAATCAATTGCTCCTGGTCTTTTTGGTATAGCTATAAATACAGATTTCAGCATATCACTGGGTAAATATCCACTGCTGTAAATATCATTCAACATTTTGGTTAATATATCTACTCCAAATTCTCCCAATACTTCTAATTCTTCTATTGTGATTTCATCTGGCCAAGCTGTTTTTCCTTTCTTCATACGTTTCATAGCGTCAGCGACTTCTTCTTTCAGAATAGGTGGACCTTCTAAGTTACTATCTTCTGTTAATTCTTCCCTTTCTCCTTCATATAATTCACTTATATACTCATTCCACCTCTTCATTATAGCATCTTCCTCTAATATTATCTTTCCTGTTTTTGATTTCAAACACCCTGTATTTATTCTTATTTTTCTTCCTGTAAGCTCACTGATTTGTCTGTGCATATTTTTTGTATCTTTAATGGAATTTAATTCAATTTTTTTGCATTGCTCGTTTAACCAACTTTCTTTAGCCTTCCCACATTTATCTTTTATTTCTTTATTTATCTTAGCGTATTCTTGTTTGTCATTTTTACTCTGTTTTCTTTTGTCCATCAGTTTTAAGATATCTTCATTCATCCATTTTTTCTTAGCTATTTTGCCTCTCTCCGGTAATACTTCTTTGCTAGTTTGATGAATGGAGTCCCTTAACATTTCCCATAGTCCATCTATACTCTGTATTTTAGTTATTGCATTGTACCTATTTTTCACAGTCACTCTGTATTGTTCTTGCATTTCTTTATCTATTTTCAGAACCTCTTTATTAAGTCTCATGTTCTTAACCATTTTTTTTACCTCTCTTTAATCTTACTTTTATTTGTCCACATAGTGGTACATGATCACTATTACAGTCAGCACCAGGCATTGTCTTTACATTAATTAAAGCATTTCTAAATCTTTTATTAATTAGTATGTAGTCAATTTGGTTGCGTATTTTCTTATCAGGGCTTATCCATGTAAAAATTAATATGTAAAAACTAAAAACTTTTTATGAGAGATTTATTAATGGCGACATCCTGCTTCTACACTAGTCCGATAGTAACTAGCAATAAACAGACAGAAAGAACATGATGAATTCAGACACCAGAACGCAGGGAGTAACTGCTGTAGTCCGGTGTTTATCATACAAACAAGACAGAACATTGCATCCCAGTCGGACACTCAACAACAACAACAAGTGGCCATGTTTCCCGGCAGTGGTTGACTCCTGGCTGAAAACAGTGAGCTAAGTCTGCCTTGACATGTTGCTAAAATGTGGCTAAACAATATCAATCAATCATGTGCCATGCCGGAAAGCGTGGGCGGTCATGTCTCGTCATCTCACTCGATCACCAGAGTCATGGATCAACTCAGTGTTCCTGTCTCGACCATGCCATGAGGCCATCCAGGTATTTACTTCTCGGTCTACCCGTTTGTCTGTTCCCTTCACTCTTGCCAGTTGTCAATACAAATACGAAGTATATAGATCTGTCACTCTCATTACCCTCTATGGACAACAATCACCTTCACAGTAATATCCTATTTGTGGCTGACTCGGTCACAGGATTGTTAATCTGAGCCAGACGATCGACCCTAATATAACTTCTCTTTTGGGGTTGAACGGGGTAGGGGTAATGGCATAATGGATGGACGTCTTTGTGACTCCTCCGTCACAGAGGAAAAACTAGACCCGCGGTGATGCCGCGATAGTCTTCAGATGAAACAGTCATAGATCAGCGGCGCGGTCGTGTCTGTCCAAGCATCACTCAAACTGAAGGAATTCATAGATCAGCGGCACGGTCGTGTCTGTCCAAGCATCACTCAAACTGAAGGAAGTCATAGGTCGGCGGCGCGGTCGTGTCTGTCCAAGCATCACTCAAACTGAAGGAATTCATAGATCAGCGGCACGGTCGTGTCTGTCCAAGCATCACTCAAACTGAAGGAAGTCATAGATCAGCGGCACGGTCGTGTCTGTCCAAGCATCACTCAAACTGAAGGAAGTCATAGATCAGCGGCGCGGTCGTGTCTGTCCAAGCATCACTCACTCTGAAGGAAGTCATAGATCAGCGGCGCGGTCGAGTCTGTGCAAGCACCACTCAAACTGAAGGAAGTCATAGATCGGCGGCGCGGTCGTGTCTGTCCAAGCATCACTCACTCTGAAGGAAGTCATAGATCAGCGGCGCGGTCGAGTCTGTCCAATCATCACTCAAACTGAAGAAAGTCATAGATCAGCGGCGCGGTCGTGTCTGTCCAATCATCACTCAAACTGAAGAATGTCATAGATCAGCGGCGCGGTCGAGTCTGTCCAAGCACCACTCAAACTGAAAGAAGTCATAGATCGGCGGCGCGGTCGAGTCTGTCCAAGCATCACTCAAACTGAAGGAAGTCATAGATCGGCGGCACGGTCGAGTCTGTCCAAACATCACTCACTCTGAAGGAAGTCATAGATCGGCGGCACGGTCGAGTCTGTCCAAACATCACTCACTCTGAAGGAAGTCATAGATCGGCGGCACGGTCGAGTCTGTCCAAGCATCACTCAAACTGAAGGAAGTCATAGATCAGCGGCGCGGTCGTGTCTGTCCAAGCATCACTCAAACTGAAGGAAGTCATAGGTCGGCGGCGCGGTCGTGTCTGTCCAAGCATCACTCAAACTGAAGGAAGTCATAGAACGGCGGCGCGGTCGTGTCTGTCCAAGCACCACTCACTCTGAAGGAAGTCGTGGGACACACCCGGTTTGGCAGACAGGGTTTTGGTCACTTTGACATAGCCCAGTTGTGGTCAAAGGCGACGGTCAGTGAACCCAGAGACATGGTGGTTCAGGAGATCCATGAAGGAGAGGACGAAATGAGAGTACAACAGATTAGGTGGGTGTCTTGGGAAGGGGCAATGCATAGGTCCTTATCATGGAACGAAATCTGGCACATGACACCTTTGCGCCAAATGTCGTCTATCCGCTGGATAGAGAATATGATATACACATACATCGTGATTGTAACTGACTCAGAAAGCATGCTGAAGAGGGTGAGAACAGGCAAGCTTCGTGCAGAGTGGCTTGCTTCGCTTCGGAGGTCACGGGTGGCAAGCATCACCTGGATCTTTTCTCCTGGGCATGCCGGTGTGCTGGGGAATGAACAGGCGGACAGATTGGCTTGCTTGGCAAAACTTGGTGGAGTATTGATGCATGACAAGGCAGACGTGGTTGCGGCCTTGTGGGAGCACGTGTACACCTCGGAGGAGCAAATGGATCACCATGGTCTGGTAAGAATGATGCAGCGAGGTGTGACGAGGGGATCTGGCCGACGATCGACGCTCATAGAAAAGGCGAGACGGACATATAATCAGATTGCTACTGGAACTATTAGTGTTGGAACTCTTCGCTGGCTGCTGAGGATGGGGACGGAGCGCTTGTGGGAATGTCCCGAGTGCTGTGATGTCGGTTCCTGAATCAATCAATCAGTCATGTCGTCGTGAAACCATTTTACGATGTCCTACCCCAGTTGCTAACCAGGTCCTGTAGGGTAAATCCTCGGACCCAACATGTTCTCTCTGTCAAAGGAAGAGTCAAACGGTAGAGCACATGCTGCCTACGAGAAAGGTAGCTCTTTACTAGGGTCTTTGCACATGGCGTCACAATAAAGTACAGCTGGCAGTCATAGTGGATGAAGCAAGGAAGCGGGTGGAATGAGGGGCCACGATGCGCATTTACTTCGTCAAAGCTTGGCAGAAACGCGGAGGCAAGGAAGACTGTACTGCAGACTTACCGTTTATCCTCGATAGCGTGGACGATTGGCAGTTGACCTGAAAGGCCTGGTGGTTACCTAGCAGTGATCCGACGGTTTGGATTGCGACCTGACATTGTACTGCACTCCTCGTCGGCTCATCAATCAATCAATCATGTGCCATGCCAGAAAGCGTGGGCGGTCATGACTCGCCATTTCACTCGATCACCAAAGTCGTGGATCCCATGCCATGTGGCAAAGCCATCCAGGTATTTACTTCTCGGTCTTCCTCTTGGTCTGTTCCTTTCGATCTTGCCAGTTGTCACTAAGTTATCCAATCCATTTCTTCTCATAACATGTCCAAACAATTGTGACTGTCTACGTCTAATTTCTCTTATCAATTTACGATTTTCATTTGTTTCTTGTAGTACTTGGTCGTTGGTTTTTCTGTCTGTCCATGGTATTCTTTGCATTTTCCTCAGAAACCACATTTCTGCAGCCATCAGATGTTTTTCAGCTTGACTGCTCATTGTCCAAGTTTCACATCCATACAAAAGTACATGCTCTATGTATCCCCTCAACACTCTTTTCCTCGTTTCAATTGACATCTTTTTATTGGTCAGAATGTTTTTCATCTTGCAAATGGCTACCATCGCCATGGCGATTCTTGTTCAAATCTCTTCAAGGCATCTCCCATCAGATATTATGACTGTTCCGAGATAATTGTACCGATTCACTTGTTGAAGAGTATTCCCATTTACTTGTATATATATATATACATGTATACATGTCCTAGGAGATCAAGTCTACCCCGAATCACAGTGTGGCTTTCGACAGAACCGGTCTACCACTGATATGATATTCTCATTGCGACAAATGCAAGAAAAATGCCGTGAACAGAATCAACCACTGTTTATTGCCTTCATCGACCTCACAAAGGCATTTGATTTGGTCAGTCGTGAGGGTCTGTTCAAGGCACTAAAGAAGATTGGCTGCCCACCAACTCTTCTGTCCATTGTGGAATCGTTCCACACAGGCATGAAGGGTATAATCAAGTTTGATGGTGCAACTTCTGAAGAATTTGAAATCAAGAGTGGAGTTAAGCAAGGTTGTGTACTAGCTCCCACCCTCTTTGGAATATAATTTTCACTTCTACTGAAATATGCATTTCGTGATCAGGATGGTGGTATATACATTCACTCACGCTCAGATGGCGGCCTCTACAATGCTCAGAGATTGAAGGCTAAGACCAAAATTAGGAGGGTACTGATCAGAGAGTTACTTTTTGCAGATGATGCTGCAGTTACGACCCACTCTGAGGAAGAATTGCAATGTCTACTATCTGCATTCTCCAATGCTTGTTCTGAATTTGGTTTAACAATTAGCAAAAAGAAGACACAGATTATGTCACAAGGTGCACATGGGGTACCATCAATCTTTATTGACGACGCTGAACTAGAGATAGTAGACCATTTTACATATCTAGGATCAGTGGTTAATAGCAAATTATCCCTAGATCAGGAAATCAACATCCGGATTGGTAAGGCAGCAACAACAATGAACAGGTTAAGAAAAAGAGTCTGGGAGAACAGGAAGCTTACTGCCAAAACAAAAGTCCTTGTCTATCAAGCCTGTGTCCTTAGTACTCTTCTCTATGGCAGTGAAACCTGGACAACTTACTCACACCAAGAGAACAATTTAAACAGCTTTCATATGCGGTGTTTGCGAAGAATTCTTGGTATTAAGTGGCAAGACAAAATCACAAATACTGAAGTATTGGAAAGATCAGGTTGTGTGACAGTTTATTCCATGCTCAGTCTTCGTAGACTTAGATGGATAGGACATCTTAGGAGGATGGATGATGGTAGAATACCAAAGGATATCTTTTTTGGTGAATTACAGATGGGTAAGAGATCTCAGGGTCGGCCTCTACTATGATACAAGGATGTGTGTAAGCGGGACATGATTGATACAGGCATTGATAATGCACATTGGGAGCAAGTCGCCGCTGAACGTGTTGCATGGAGGGCAAATATCAGAAATGGAATAAAGTCAAAGGAGAAAATTATTGCAGAAAAGTCACACACCAAGCGTTTGAGACGTAAGATGGTGCATGCTGGTGGAAATGACCACGTGTTCACATACACCCACTGTGAACGGACATTTACAGCGCAAATTGGCCTTATCAGTCACACTCGCTACCGCCATAGTTAAAAGTTATTATGCCTTTTTAAAGCACAAACTATCGTCTGTCAAGACGGCAAGGTGCCAATAGATGTATATATAGAATATGTTAAACGTGTGAATATGTTCTGTGTGTGAATATGTTCAATGTGTGAATATGTTCAGTGTGTGAATATGTTAAACGTGTGAATATGTTCAATGTGTGAATATGTTCAGTGTGTGAATATGTTCAATGTGTGAATATGTTCAATGTGTGAATATGTTCTGTGTGAATATGTTCAATGTGTGAATATGTTCAGTGTGTGAATATGTTCAGTGTGTTAATATGTTCAATGTGTGAATATGTTAAACGTGTGAATATGTTCAATGTGTGAATATGTTCAGTGTGTGAATATGTTCAGTGTGTGAATATGTTCAGTGTGTGAATATGTTCAATGTGTGAATATGTTCAATGTGTGAATATGTTCAGTGTGTGAATATGTTCAATGTGTGAATATGTTCAGTATGTGAATATGTTCAATGTGTGAATATGTTCAGTGTGTAAATATGTTCAATGTGTGAATATGTTCAGTGTGTGAATATGTTCAATGTGTGAATATGTTCAATGTGTGAATATGTTAAACGTGTGAATATGTTCAGTGTGTGAATATGTTCAGTGTGTGAATATGTTCAATGTGTGAATATGTTCAGTGTGTGAATAGGTTCAGTGTGTAAATATGTTAAACGTGTGAATATGTTCAATGTGTGAATATGATCAGTGTGTGAATATGTTCAATGTGTGAATATGTTCAGTGTGTGAATATGTTCAATGTGAGAATATGTTCAATGTGTGAATATGTTCAATGTGTGAATATGTTCAATGTGTGAATATGTTCAGTGTGTGAATATGTTCAATGTGTGAATATGTTCAATGTGTGAATATGTTCTGTGTGAATATGTTCAGTGTGTGAATATGTTAAACGTGTGAATATGTTTAGTGTGTGAATATGTTAAACGCGTGAATATGTTCAGTGTGTGAATATGTTCAATGTATGAATATGTTCTGTGTGAATATGTTCAATGTGTGAATATGTTAAACGTGTGAATATGTTCAGTGTGTGAATATGTTCAACGTGTGAATATGTTCTGTGTGAATATGTTCAGTGTGTGAATATGTTCAATGTGTGAATATGTTCTGTGTGAATATGTTCAGTGTGTGAATATGTTAAACGTGTGAATATGTTCAGTGTGTGAATATGTTCAACGTGTGAATATGTTCTGTGTGAATATGTTCAGTGTGTGAATATGTTCAATGTTTGAATATGTTAAACGTTTCAATATGTTCTGTGTGAATATGTTCAATGTGTGGATATGTTAAACGTGTCAATATGTTCTGTGTGAATATGTTCAATGTGTGAATATGTTCAGTGTGTGAATATGTTCAGTGTGTGAATATGTTCAATGTGTGAATATGTTCAATGTGTGAAGATGTTAAACGTGTGAATATGTTCTGTGTGTGAATATGTTCAATGTGTGAATATGTTCAATGTGTGAATATGTTAACCGTGTGAATATGTTCAATGTGTGAATATGTTCAGTGTGTGAATATGTTCAATGTGTGAATATGTTCTGTGTGAATATGTTCAGTGTGTGAATATGTTCAATGTGTGAATATGTTAAACGTGTCAATGTGTTCTGTGTGAATATGTTCAGTGTGTGAATATGTTAAATGTGTGAATATGTTCAATGTTTGAATATGTTCAATGTGTAATATGTTAAATGTGTGAATATGTTCAATGTGTGAATATGTTCAGTGTGTGAATATGTTCAATGTGTGAATATGTTCAATGTGTGAATATGTTAAACGTGTGAATATGTTCAATGTGTGAATATGTTCAGTGTGTGAATATGTTCAATGTGTGAATATGTTCTGTGTGAATATGTTCAATGTGTGAATATTTTCAATGTGTGAATATGTTAAACGTGTCAATATGTTCTGTGTGAATATGTTCAGTGTGTGAATATGTTAAATGTGTGAATATGTTCAATGTGTGAATATGTTCAATGTGTGAATATGTTAAACGTGTGAATATGTTCAATGTGTGAATATGTTCAGTGTGTGAATATGTTCAATGTGTGAATATGTTCTGTGTGAATATGTTCAGTGTGTGAATATGTTCAATGTGTGAATATGTTAAACGTGTCAATGTGTTCTGTGTGAATATGTTCAGTGTGTGAATATGTTAAATGTGTGAATATGTTCAATGTTTGAATATGTTCAATGTGTGAATATGTTAAATGTGTGAATATGTTCAATGTTTGAATATGTTCAGTGTGTGAATATGTTTAATGTGTGAATATGTTCAATGTGTGAATATGTTAAACGTGTGAATATGTTCAATTTGTGAATATGTTCAGTGTGTGAATATGTTCAATGTGTGAATATGTTCTGTGTGAATATGTTCAATGTGTGAATATGTTCAATGTGTGAATATGTTAAACGAGTCAATATGTTCTGTGTGAATATGTTCAGTGTGTGAATATGTTCAATGTGTGAATATGTTCAATGTGTGAATATGTTCAATGTGTGAATATGTTCAATGTGTGAATATGTTCAATGTGTGAATATGTTCAATGTTAAAATATGTTCAATGTGTGAACATGTTCAATGTGTGAATATGTTCAGTGTGTGAATATGTTCAATGTGTGAATATGTTCAGTGTGTGAATATGTTTAATGTGTGAATATGTTAACCGTGTGAATATGTTCAATGTGTGAATATGTTAAACGTGTGAATATGTTCAGTGTGTGAATATGTTAACCGTGTAAATATGTTCAATGTGTGAATATGTTCAGTGTGTGAATATGTTCAATGTGTGAATATGTTCAATGTGTGAATATGTTAAACGTGTGAATATGTTCAATGTGTGAATATGTTCAGTGTGTGAATATGTTCAATGTGTGAATATGTTCTGTGTGAATATGTTCAATGTGTGAATATTTTCAATGTGTGAATATGTTAAACGTGTCAATATGTTCTGTGTGAATATGTTCAGTGTGTGAATATGTTAAATGTGTGAATATGTTCAATGTGTGAATATGTTCAATGTGTGAATATGTTAAACGTGTGAATATGTTCAATGTGTGAATATGTTCAGTGTGTGAATATGTTCAATGTGTGAATATGTTCTGTGTGAATATGTTCAGTGTGTGAATATGTTCAATGTGTGAATATGTTAAACGTGTCAATGCGTTCTGTGTGAATATGTTCAGTGTGTGAATATGTTAAATGTGTGAATATGTTCAATGTTTGAATATGTTCAATGTGTGAATATGTTAAATGTGTGAATATGTTCAATGTGTGAATATGTTCAGTGTGTGAATATGTTTAATGTGTGAATATGTTCAATGTGTGAATATGTTAAACGTGTGAATATGTTCAATTTGTGAATATGTTCAGTGTGTGAATATGTTCAATGTGTGAATATGTTCTGTGAGAATATGTTCAATGTGTGAATATGTTCAATGTGTGAATATGTTAAACGAGTCAATATGTTCTGTGTGAATATGTTCAGTGTGTGAATATGTTCAATGTGTGAATATGTTCAATGTGTGAATATGTTCAATGTGTGAATATGTTCAATGTGTGAATATGTTCAATGTGTGAATATGTTCAATGTTAAAATATGTTCAATGTGTGAACATGTTCAATGTGTGAATATGTTCAGTGTGTGAATATGTTCAATGTGTGAATATGTTCAGTGTGTGAATATGTTTAATGTGTGAATATGTTAACCGTGTGAATATGTTCAATGTGTGAATATGTTAAACGTGTGAATATGTTCAGTGTGTGAATATGTTAACCGTGTAAATATGTTCAATGTGTGAATATGTTAAATGTGTGAATATGTTCAATGTGTGAATATGTTAACCGTGTGAATATGTTCAATGTGTGAATATGTTCAATGTGTGAATATGTTCAATGTGTGAATATGTTCAATGTGTGAATATGTTCAATGTGTGAATATGTTAACCGTGTGAATATGTTCAATGTGTGAATATGTTAACCGTGTGAATATGTTCAATGTGTGAATATGTTCAATGTGTGAATATGTTCAATGTGTGAATATGTTCAATGTGTGAATATGTTAACCGTGTGTATATGTTCAATGTGTGAATATGTTCAATGTGTGAATATGTTCAATGTGTGAATATGTTCAACGTGTGAATATGTTAAACGTGTGAATTTGAATATGGTCACTTGAATTGTTATGAAAGTTTGGAGAGAACAATAATGGAGGGGTAAATGCCCGGAAAGAGAGGAAGAGGAAGGTCAAAGAGAAGATGGGTGCAGAATGTGACAGATGATCTCCAGATGGGTGTATCGGACGCGGGATATCTTGCTTATGACCGAGAAGTTTACCGGAATATTATTATTGATTTGAGATTCTGCAAAAACCATGCTACTAAATGCATGAATTAATTGGTAGTAGTAGTAGTAGTGGTAGTAGTAGTAGTATTAGTAGTAGTAGTAGTAGTAGTAGTAGTAGTAGTAGTAGTAGTAGTAGTAGTAGTAGTAGTAGTAGTAGTAGTAGTAGTAGTAGTAGTAGTAGTAGTAGTAGTAGTAGTAGTAGTAGTAGTAGTAGAATAATTAGTAGTGGTTGTTGTTGTTGTAACAGTAATAGTAATGCTGTAGTACTGTCGGGCAGACAACGGGAAACATTGACACAAAGAAACACAGGAAACATCTGCAAGTCTGTAGGTTTATTGGAAGAGCTGACATGACAAGCTTGGTCAGGACTCTGGTTGTATGGTGTTCTAATGGTTGCTGTTGTTGTCGTTGTTGTGGTGGTTGTTGTTGTCGTTGTTGTGGTGGTTGTTGTTACTGTTGTTGTACACGGTGGCCGGCTGCAGTTCTCCTGTAGCAAACATTCGTTGTGGTAGGTGACCCCCGTCCTAGCCACGGGTCAGAGTTGAAAGGGCGAGTTGGGCAGAATATAATTGTCGTCTATCTGTACACCTGTACGTGAAAAAATATGTACATGCTTGAACACATAGCCACAACAAATATTGCAATATCAAATTCATCTACTTTACTTTACTTTACTTTACTTTACTTTACTTTACTTTATGGGGATAAGTGCATCGTGGAAATAAACTATCCCGAATTAACGAGAACTAGCATACAAGCCACACAAACGGTTTTGTTGTTCAAAACTGGGTGGGATTGAGCTAAGTTGAGCTAAGAAATGATATCAATGCACTCAGGACATCACCATAGGCGCTCCCCCCCCCCTCGTTCAACAGCCAGCGACGAGTCACACTACTAATTGTTCCCACCGCTATCTGATTGATAGTTCTCCTGGTCTTCCCTCTCAGTTTTGAGATTCTACCAGAACCCCTGCCAATCCCCTGCAATCTCATCAGTTCCACATATGGGTTTTCAATCTGTTTCCCCCATCTTCTCCACCTGGTCCCACGGGTGCATCTCTCATTTGTCCATAAGTATCTACCATCAAGAGGTGCATTCCCTGCCAGCCCATCAGCCTGTTCATTCCCCCGCACTCCCGCATGGTCACGGCAAAGAAATCCATACAATTCTCACAATCTGTGAACTCTGAAGCGAGATAAGCCATTCCACACGGAACATTCCTTTCTCCACCTTACTAAGCATACTCCGTGATTCCGTGATTGGGTGGAGATTTGAGACTGTCAGTAAAACATGGACGAGACTGAAAGTAAAACATGTATGAGACTGTCAGTAAAACATGGATGAGACTGTCAGTAAAACATGGACGAGACTGTCAGTAAAACATGGACGAGACTGTCAGTAAAACATGGACGAGACTGAAAGTAAAACATGCATGAGACTGTCAGTAAAACATGGATGAGACTGCAAGTAAAACATGGATGAGACTGCAAGTAAAACATGAATGAGACTGTCAGCAAAACATGGACGAGACTCAGTAAAACATGGATGAGACTGCAAGTAAAACATGGATGAGACTGTCAGTGAAATATGGATGAGACTGTCAGTGAAACATGGATGAGACTGCAAGTAAAACATGGATGAGACTGTCAGTGAAACATGGATGAGACTGCAAGTAAAACATGGATGAGACTGTCAGTGAAACATGGATGAGACTGCAAGTAAAACATGGATGAGACTGTCAGTGAAACATGGATGAGACTGTCAGTGAAACATGGATGAGACTGTCAGTGAAACATGGATGAGACTGTCAGTGAAACATGGATGAGACTGTCAGTGAAACATGGATGAGACTGTCAGTGAAACATGGATGAGACTGTCAGTGAAACATGGATGAGACTGCAAGTAAAACATGGATGAGACTGCAAGTAAAACATGGATGAGACTGCAAGTAAAACATGGATGAGACTGCAAGTAAAACATGGATGAGACTGTCAGTAAAACATGGACGAGACTGAAAGTAAAACATTGATGAGACTGTCAGTAAAACATGGACGAGACTGAAAGTAAAACATGGATGAGACTGCAAGTAAAACATTGATGAGACTGCTAGGAAAACATGGATGAGACTGCTAGGAAAACATGGATGAGACTAAGTATAACACAGACGAGAGTGCCAGCAAGAACCTGGGGTAGAAAGTAGACACGGTCAGTCTGGGAATTGTTGAATGGACACATGATAAACACAGACGACAATGACAAGTCAGGATCTGTGGATACAATGATAAATAATACAGCAGAACGCAATGAAAGCATACATGGATAGTTGGATACGTGAATAGTGGGATGCACGGATATAAAATCTGAAGTTTGTTCTATGTATATCTGGTTACTGTCAAGTCTGAAGTTTGTTTTGTGTAGACCTGGTTACTGTCAAGTCTGAAGTCTGTTTTGTGTAGACCTGGTTACTGTAAAGTCTGAAGTTTGTTTTGTGTAGACCTGGTTACTGTAAGTCAGACTGTCTGCTATGTACATCTATCTACAGGTAAGAATGTCTGACTGTTGAAGTAACGACAGATCGCCCAGATACCACGTGATCTTGAGAACATACACAATAGCCACACAAGTTGTAGACAAATTCATAGACACATTCAACTTCACCGGGCCACCAACACAGAGATACATGCAACATTCAACTCCACTTGGCCACCAACACACAGAGATACATGCAACATTCAACTCCACCTGGCCACCAACACACAGAGATACATGCAACATTTAACTCCACCTGGCCACCAACACACAGACATACATGCAACATTCAACTCCACCTGGCCACCAACACACAGAGATACATGCAATATTTAACTCCACCTGGCCACCAACACACAGAGATACATGCAACATTTAACTCCACCTGGCCACCAACACACAGAGATACATGCAACATTTAACTCCACCTGGCCACCAACACACAGACATACATGCAACATTCAACTCCACCTGGCCACCAATACATAGAGATACATGCAACATTTAACTCCACCGGGCCACCAACACACAGAGATACATGCAACATTTAACTCCACCTGGCCACCAACACACAGAGATACATGCAACATTTAACTCCACCTGGCCACCAACACACAGAGATGCATGCAACATTTAACTCCACCTGGCCACCAACACACAGACATACATGCAACATTTAACTCCACCTGGCCACCAACACACAGAGATACATGCAACATTTAACTCCACCTGGCCACCAACACACAGACATACATGCAACATTTAACTCCACCTGGCCACCAACACACAGAAATACATGCAACATTTAACTCCACCTGGCCACCAACACACAGACATACATGCAACATTTAACTCCACCGGGCCACCAACACACAGAGACACATGCAACATTTAACTCCACCTGGCCACCAACACACAGAGATATGTGCAACATTCAACTCCACCTGGCCACCAACACACAGAGATACATGCAACATTTAACTCCACCTGGCCACCAACACACAGAGATACATGCAACATTTAACTCCACCTGGCCACCAACACACAGACATACATGCAACATCCAACTCCACCTGGCCACCAACACACAGAGATACATGCAACATTCAACTCCACCTGGCCACCAACACACAGACATACATGCAACATTTAACTCAACCTGGCCACCAACACACAGAGATACATGCAACATTTAACTCCACCTGGCCACCAACACACAGAGATACATGCAACATTTAACTCCACCTGGCCACCAACACACAGACATACATGCAACATTTAACTCCACCTGGCCACCAACACACAGACATACATGCAACATTCCACTCCACCGGGCCACCAACACACAGAGATACATGCAACATTTAACTCCACCTGGCCACCAACACACAGAGATACATGCAACATTTAACTCCACCTGGCCACCAACACACAGAGATACATGCAACATTCCACTCCACCTGGCCACCAACACACAGAGATACATGCAACATTCCACTCCACCTGGCCACCAACACACAGAGATACATGCAACATTTAACTCCACCTGGCCACCAACACACAGACATACATGCAACATTCCACTCCACCGGGCCACCAACACACAGAGATACATGCAACATTTAACTCCACCTGGCCACTAACACACAGAGATACATGCAACATTTAACTCCACCTGGCCACCAACACACAGAGATACATGCAACATTTAACTCCACCGGGCCACCAACACACAGAGATGCATGCAACATTTAACTCCACCTGGCCACCAACACACATAGATACATGCAACATTTAACTCCACCTGGCCACCAACACACAGAGATACATGCAACATTTAACTCCACCTGGCCACCAACACACAGACATACATACAACATTTAACTCCACCTGGCCACCAACACACAGAGATACATGCAACATTTAACTCCACCTGGCCACCAACACACAGAGATACATGCAACATTTAACTCCACCTGGCCACCAACACACAGAGATACATGCAACATTTAACTCCACCTGGCCACCAACACACAGACATACATACAACATTTAACTCCACCTGGCCACCAACACACAGACGTACATGCCTGGTTGGACTACTTATCTTCGTTGTTGCCGCAGTTTGTCTCGACAAGATATAAATAAGACTAATAATTATTGGAGACAGATGTACACATTCAAACAAGACAACCTCACCACAAACACAAGCCAATACTTCAATGGCTGGGTGGACTACATACCGTTCGATATGTCTTCGGTGTCGTTGTTGTTGTTGCTTTTCTTGTTGTTGTTGCTACACAAGATCCGTTATAGACAATGGTGATCTGATCGATAGGTAACCCCTGGCAGTTCCTCACTCTCAACTGACAGGCGTTGCTATAGGTCTTTCCGTCTGATCCACAAACTGGGGTGTAGTCTTCAGCGCAAATAAGCGAACATTTTCGAGGCGTAGGGTCGGGTGTACTCTAGAATGTACAAGTGTAAAGTGTGGGTTCAGGTTCTTTCTATGATGAGCAAATGTACACATGGGGGTCAGATACACTCTAGGACTTTCAATAAGTGTGGCACAAGGTGTTGATCCCACTGTCTGTCTGATAATAGCATTTCTTACTCGGTCTCGGATTGTTAGGTTGGCAGCTCTCCTCAGGCATCTCATCTCACAGGTGTTGATTTTGCGAAGGTATGATTTGGATAAAGTCCAGGTTTGAGATTGGTAGCATATGGTTGGTGTGCATGTGCTATTTATTATGTGTCGTTTTGTGGACATGGGTATGTTTGGATGCTTCAGTAAGGGTGATAGTTGATATGTAAGTGCACTAGCTTTTTGACATCTGATTTCGATTTCTCTGTCCAATCTGCCATCCTCTGTGATCATACTTCCAAGATATTTGAATTCTTTAACTTGTTTCAGAATTGTGCTATTTATCTGTATACTTAATGAACCCGGCGATCTGCTAACTTGAATTACTTCAGTTTAGGCTGTGTTTATACTCATATTGTATCTGCTGCAGGCTGAACTCAGATTATTGATATGACGTTGTAGTCTGCCCTCATCGTTGGGGGACGTAACATTCATAAAATTAGATATGCAGTCTTGATTGCAGACAATGAACAGGATCTGCAGCAATAAGTAGATGTGTTTGTTGTACACAGTGAACAACAAGGGTTAGAATTAAACTGTAAGAAGACACAGATTATGGTCGTCACTAGGAAGAAGGAAATACCACAATGTAATATACAAGTAAATGCGAATATTCTTAAACAGGTTAATCGATACAGCTATCTCGGAACAGTCATTGGCATGCGATGGCGGATGTAATGGCATTAGAAATGTGGTTTCGGAGGAAATGCAAAGAGTATCACCGAGAGATAGAAAAACCGATGACCAAGTCCTACAAGAGGCAAATGAAAACAGCAAACTGATTAGAGAAATTAGACGTAGACAGTCAAAGTTTTTTTTCGGCACGCTATGAGAAGACACACTAGAGAACTCAGAGACCTTGGTGACAACTGGTAAGGTGCAGGGGAAAAGAATAAAGCGAAAGCAAATAAGTAAATACCTGGATGGTATTTACGTGGCATGGTCGAGACACAAACATAGAGCTGATCCACGACTCTAGTGATCGTGTGAGATGGTGAAACATGGCGGCCAATGCTTATCGGCATGGCACATGATGATGATGAACTATGATATAATTATTTCTGTATTGCCACACGATTTAGACATGGAAATCAAAAGGCTGTGATTCAACGAAACAAATCAGACAATCATAATCAACTATTTGTATGCGGGAAGAGATTTTGAAAACCCTACTGAAATTATTTCAGAAAAGACAAATACAAATTGATAACCAAAGAATGCAGCTACAAATGGCCTCTACTCCACAGGCAGCTCACATGACAAAATACCACCATCATCATCATCATGTGACATGCCGACGGATGTAGGTTCTCATGCGTGTCCACAGATTTGGGTCACTGGTGTTGTGTATCCATTCAGTTGCTGACCCTCCTTCAGGCCACCATCCCAGATCATCCAGTAACGTGTCGGGAGAAGGGACAGAAGTCAATATGTGAACTATGTTCTCGTTGACTGTAAACTGTTGCTGGCGTGAAATGTCTCACATTATCTGAGCGGTGACAGTTCCATATAGCTGAAAATAGGAATGGATAAGAATGCGCGTTCTTAAACATCCGGTGTGCTGATGGCGATATAAGGGGTTCAGCCCATAGACAGAAAAGTTGGACTTGTTGAGTTGACTTCTCTTCTTTCCTTGGGGACGTTGACTACAAGTACCTCTGAAGTCAGAGTGTTTTCGCCTGATGTGGGGGACACTGGTAATAGGGAAAGCTAATCCACACGCAGAATTCAGTCCAGTGCTGCTAGTAGTAATGGGTATGGACTACGCTTGAGTTCAAAATGAGCAAGCGTACAAAAATGGAAAAAAAAAGCACACGCAATATAACAGAAAATGTAACTTCAAGGAAACATAAATGAACCAAATAGTTTCCATGGCAAGATTTACACCATCACGTGACATAACAGAACCTCGTTGTGACCACACACAGATAAATGGCTGTCTGCACTACGTACCTGTCGGTATGGGTTGGGAGTGGTAGTGGTGGCGGTTGTATAACATCTTGTTTTGCTGACTAACACCACCTGCTCGTAAGGGGACCGGAAACAGTTGCCAACTCTCAGCTCGCACGGATTGTTGTAGGTGATTCCATCAGATCCACACACTGGGATGACTTTTCGGGTACACCCCAGACGACAGGTTCCATATGGGTTGACCGGCTCTGTCTAGAATGTGTGATTACAAAAATAGACATTGTCTGGAATATATGATTACAAACATAGACTGTGTCTAGAACCTGTGATTACAAACATAGACTCTGTCTGGAATTTAACACGGGTAAATTGTGCAGACATTCAGTGTCCAGATTGTTCAGATGTTCAGCGTACATGTCTGTCAGGTGCCGGAATGTCTCATTGTGCAGATTGTTCAGCGTACATTTCTGTCAGGTGACTGAATGTCTCATTGTGCAGATTGTTCAGTGTACATGTCTGTCAGGTGACTGAATGTCTCAACGTGCAGATTGTTCAGCGTACATGTCTGTCAGGTGACTGAATGTCTCATTGTTCAGATGTTCAGTGTACATGTCTGTCAGGTGACTGAATGTCTCATTGTGCAGATTGTTCAGTGTACATGTCTGTCAGGTGACTGAATGTCTCAATGTGCAGATTGTTCAGTGTACATGTCTGTCAGGTGACTGAATGTCTCATTGTGCAGATTGTTCAGTGTACATGTCTGTCAGGTGACTGAATGTCTCATTGTGCAGATTGTTCAGTGTACATGTCTGTCAGGTGACTGAATGTCTCATTGTGCAGATTGTTCAGTGTACATGTCTGTCAGGTGACTGAATGTCTCATTGTTCAGATGTTCGGCCTACATGTCTGTCAGGTGACTGAATGTCTCATTGTGCAGATTGTTCAGTGTACATGTCTGTCAGGGAACTGAATGTCTCATTGTGCAGATTGTCCAGCGTACATTTCTGTCAGGTGCCTGAATATCTCATTGTGCAGATTGTTCAGCTTACATGTCTGTCAGGTGACTGAATGTCTCATTGTGCAGATTGTTCAGTGTACATGTCTGTCAGGTGACTGAATGTCTCATTGTGCAGATTGTTGACATTTAACACGGGTAAGCTGTTTGCCTTGAAGATATACAGACAATCTAGATAACTATTGGCGACAACCGTAAAATACATCCAATCAAACCTCCCCAAAAACATAAAGAGACAAGTAAAAACAAACACAAACATCAACACAAACATCAACACAAACATCGACACAAACATCAACACAAACATCGACACAAA